>CP129446.1:42368977-42643977 GCA_030445155.1 Quercus variabilis | reverse complement strand
TTAGTCCTTTTACACTCAGAAAAACTTTCATTTACACACTAAAAGTTTAGTTCTTTTGCACTAAAAATTTCATTGCATGTTTGATTCTTTTAAACTTAGAGATTGCCAGAAGCACTGCATTTTGTTTTTAACCTTTTTTCGAATTATAAATTTTACAAAGGTGTAATGGGTTCTTTTGGATTTATTCATTATGTTTGAAGATGTATTGGTCTGGTAATAATTTTTGTTTGAAAGCTAATAAAATACTTTTGCTGTAATTCTGCTTCCCATCCACAAATGTATTTGTCTAAAATTGGGGTTGGAATTGGTTTGCCTTTTGGATCATTGAAGAGTAATCTTGGTGGTGGTGAAATCAGAATGAGAATGTTTTACCAATGTGGCACAAGCAAATATCTTCATATAGAAGTTCAAGATTTATCTATTATTTTTGTTATAACCCTGCCCTTTCTTTTTGCAGAAAACCAGATTCTCCAAAATCAAGACCAAAACCCAATTCTGAAGTAAAAGATGGCACTCCGAAGAAGCAAAAACAGTGCAATTGTAAACATTCACGATGCTTAAAGTTGTAAGTATATGACCTCTTCATACTCTCCTGGTATGAAAGTGTTTCATCAATAAGTTGATTTTTTGTTCTACTATTCAATTACTTTGCTGTATAATATATATATACGGTTATTCATTTATTTATAAAACTTGATAGTCTAACATTTATTATGGTGCTGTGGTCCCACTCACTTCTATAACCATTTAATTCTGGGTTCAATAACTTGAGCTGGAACCATTTTTGCCTTAATATTCTTCATGGACCAAAAAGGAACAGAAATAATTCACTTTTTAATTTACTCTTTAGCTAAGGAGTTGCACATTTACATGCAATCTTTGAGGTCTCATCAAGGTGGTAAATCCAAATTGTAGCTTGTAGTTTTGCTAGAAGTCCATCCCAAGCCTACCGTGGGTTCAAGGTGAATAACAAACTCTGGGATAGCTTGAGTAGTTTGTTTTGGAAACTGGATTGATGAATGACATTGCTCAACAGATTGGTGCATACTGTCTTCTTTAAAAGCAATGTTATTAGTTAGAAATAATTGTTTTCTTCGGGGAAAAAAGGTTGTAAGTGATATGAAAATGATTTACGACATCATCAAAGGAGAAAGAATACTCTTGAGAATAGGTTGTATAACGACCAAAGGCCCATGAAATTAGCTTAAACTAATTTATCCTAATTTTCCTATAGGCTTCTGAATTATGTTATAAGTGGTAACAAGATTATATAGCAAATTAGCAATAATCAAATCAAATATTCTGCTCATACTTACAACACAATATGATTGCATAAGAGCAGATTAACAAAATGTTTAAGTAACATTGTGTTTTACCCATTATCACTTACACAAAAATTATGGTAAAATACCATGACTACGGATATTGGCTCAGTTGAAGCTAGGTCTACAAGACCTCAACCCAATATTTGGTTTGGTAAACTTATTCATCCTGAAACACTTTTAAGTATTTCATTTTTTAAAAACAGCTTAACAATTAAAATGCACTTGGTTCAGATATTTTGGAAACGCAAATTGGATTACACCCACTCTGTGCAAGTGTGAGTAACTTAACAGTTAACACATTGTATCAGGAAACTAGTAAGACCATAACTTATGCTTGCTGAAGCATCCAAAAATATGAGGCTTGCATTCTATTGAGTCAAAACAAAATTACTTTGTTCTTGTAAATAGTTTTTGTTCCTGTTGACACTTCACACTCTTAATTGTCTTGCTACAAACTCCTGATACAGATTTTATGCAACTAAAAATTTCTTTTGAGATATTTTTTCTGATGTGAATCTAATTTTCTTGTTGTCATCATGATCAGGTATTGTGAGTGTTTCGCATCTGGAATATACTGTGATGGTTGCAACTGTGTAAATTGTTATAACAATGTTGAGAATGAAGCTGCTAGACGAGAAGCTGTAGAAGCTACTTTAGAGCGTAATCCAAATGCTTTCAGGCCTAAAATTGCAAGCAGCCCACATGGAGTGCGGGATAATCGGGTTTGTTAATCTAATAATGCAACATTTTGAATTTCATTTACCAGATACTGAGGTGACCTTGCAGTTTTTGTGTTAGTATAGATACAACAAGCTAGAAGTTAATTTTTTCAGCTATCTTATTATTAAAGAAGCTATTTATGTTTCTAAGAGATTCTGTTTAACACATGTTTGGCCATCATGGCACAATGATGGATCTATCTCTAAGATACCATTCCAGAAGTTTGTGCATAAATCTGCAAGTGAACAGTTGATTTGTAAGAGACGGTTTAGGTCTGTGCAAGATGGGCTTACTTTTTTTCTTGGGCTATGTATGTTTTTCTTTGTTCATTTTTCCGAATTACATATTATTAGAATATTTCGTATAATGCCATGAAAACAATAGTTACCTAGAAAAAAGAGAATCACATGTTCTCAACTCATAAGTTGAAATTTATAAATAACCTTGTTAATATGCAGATTTGAACCTTTTCCTACTAGTATACAATAAACATTATTTCTGGTATGTCAATGAAAAGTGAATGATAGTTGTTTTGAAATATATGCAGGAGGAAGCTGGGGAAGTTTTAATATTGGGAAAGCACAACAAAGGATGCCATTGCAAAAAATCTGGGTGTCTCAAAAAGTACTGTGAATGCTTCCAAGCCAACATTCTCTGCTCTGAAAATTGTAAATGCATAGACTGCAAGAATTTTGAGGGTAGTGAAGAGAGACAGGCCCTATTCCATGGAGATCAAGGCAACAACATGGCATATATTCAGCAGGCTGCGAATGCTGCCATAACTGGAGCTATTGGATCCTCTGGGTATGCATCCCCTCCAATATCAAAGAAAAGAAAAAGTCAGGAGCTCTTCTTTACTACTGCAGCCAAGGATCCATCTGCACACCGGCTTGGGCAATTTCAACAGGTATATATGATGATTGCAGGTTTGAAGAGGAATATATTTTGAGTGGTTATCGGTTACAAATGGTGATGATAATTGCTATTGAAATTGTGGTTTCAAATAAAATCACCTGACCAAACTTCTCCCCCAAAAAAAAAATCACCTGACCATATCTGTGTTTTATATGGATTTTGAGAGTTATGTTCTTCTTAAGAAAAGTTTACTGAAGTCATCTATGATTGGTTCTGCATTGGTAGGGCATGGCTGCTGATTGTTTAGCGTGTGGATAAATATTTTGTAATTTTTAACCATCCATTAGCGCTGAACATTCTCTCATTTTCACTTTAGGGTAGTACTTTCCAGAATTCATGATGGTATATTACTATATCTAATTTTATGTTTTCTATCTTTATCAGGCAAACCATCTCAAATCTTCTGCACCCTCTTCATTGTCTTCCGTCCCAAGTGCTCGTGTTGGTGGCACTGCAGCATTAGGCCCTTCAAAATTTACATACAGGTAAGAATAGTTGTCTTCAGGGAGATGTAATTCATCTGCTTGGTTCGATTACTAACTTGTATATCATTGTTGAAGGTCTCTCTTAGCAGACATTATTCAACCACAGGACTTGAAGGAGCTTTGCTCAGTTTTGGTAGTACTCTCTGGTGAAGCTGCCCAGACAATTGCAGGTATCTGTTGATTTGTGATAAAAAGTTAGTATTACTGGTTGGATACGATGGTATCTAAATTACCAATACTGGAGACTTGTAGGTGCATATGGAGGTTTATATGATTTATTTACTGATTCTACTTATCAAAAAAATAAAAATAATTATTCTTTACTGATTCTAGAACATATGAACTTGGTTAATATGTCTAGAGCAAAGAAGTGCAACAGAAAAGCGGACAGAAGATCATACAGAAACCTCCCTTGCTTCATCAACTCAAGAAAGGTTTCCAAGCCAGAAGGAACCCAATGTTGAGAATGCTGTGGCTGATGATTGTTCAAGTGCAAACCAGAACGATAAAATTGGCGCTGAAGATTCCAGTTCAGATGGTGCTGATGTACCTAAAGGAAGGCCTATGTCACCTGGGACTTTAGCATTGATGTGTGATGAACAAGATGCAGTCTTCATGGCATCCGCTTCACCCAATGGGATGATGGGCAATCATAACACGTCTTCACAGTTGCCTTATGGACAAGGCATGACAGAGGTCTATGCAGAGCAGGAAAAGATTGTTTTGACAAAGCTTCGAGATTGTCTTAATAGGCTCATCACGTTTGGAGAAATAAAAGGCAAGTTAATCTCGGTCTAAATTTGATAAACAGTTGAACTGTGAAAAAATAGCTACACCAGGAATTCCAAAAGAGTAAACCCTGTTTGGGAGAACAAAAAACTTCAACCAGAGAGTCAAGAAATACCCCAAAATATGGCTGCTATTTTGTCTTATTCTTAATTCATAAAAATCAACATTCAACAGCTAAATTATGGATTTATGGTTGACTGAACAAATAAGCAGGTTGCAATTTTGAAAGTTGGGATCATTTAGTGTTTGTGTGTGTTTTAATTAAAGATGGTTGTTTTCTTATGATGCATGCAAAGATTGAAAAAATGCCTTTACAACAATCAGAAAGTCTGCATGAATGCACTTGGGAAGCTGTAAATTATATGTACCACCTGGTTCTTTGATCTGTCTTGCTATGTAGTCAATTAAAATGATTCTGAAATTTTTGAATCCCCCACCCCCTTTAAAAAAATTCACTACACTGACAAAAAAAAAGTTCTGATAGTGCATTGTTATAGATGGAGACTAGAGAGATCCATTTTTCAGCTTTCCATTACCCAACCAAAGTCTTGTCCAAGATTTGCCTATTTTAGATGTAGAGATCATATTTGATAGATATGATCGTCAAAATTGTTGTGATGATGATAATAATAGCAACTACAGGAACAAATTGCCTGCTTCAATATTGGGAATTAATGTCATCCTTGAAATTTTACAGAGACAAACTGTTCATCATTAGCCAGGAGTGAATTGGGGGTTCAAAAAGACTTGCTGAGCAATGTTGGGGCCAATGCCAATGCCAGAATTGAAGCGGGGAATCAACAGGGACCGGTTAGCAATGGTATTGCAAAAACTGTTTTACCACCTACAGCCAACAAGACTTCTCAGATGGCTACTCCAGTGGTTGCGGCCCCTAGTAATGACCTCCTTCCAAAAGTTCCATTCCTCCCCAAAAATTGTGATACAAAACTGAAGAATGAAAAAGAGATGTAAAAAGATTATAGCACAGAAATTTGGCCCAAGGTATTCCCCTGCATCTCTCTAATATTAGTACTACACCATTGTTCCTTACTTGATTTTATTCAATGCAGCGTTGAGATGGTATTGGGCCTCATTGTTAGAACTGACCAGGATCTAATTTGATCCTTCTTTTTCATTTTCCCTTTTCATCTTCTCTTTTTACGCCATTAGTATATTCTAAATTAGTTTTCCAGCTTCAACAATAGTTTGGCACTGGTGTAAAATGCTGAACCTTGTAATTGCACAAGATATCATTTAGATTATTAAATGCCAATGACCATATAGCCTGTATCGTTAGGTGCTAAGATTTTGTTTTTTACTATTTGCATTTCTAGAGAAACAAAGAGCAGTTTTATAATTTATCATGGAGTACGGTATTAGATTTCTCCAAGAATAATTTGCTCAGTGCTGGTTTGGTTTACTGTGGTCCAATGTAAGTACACATGATAGTTTTTTCTTTTTTTTTGGTAAACGAGATGTTATTCTCCCTGGCCTTCTCCTCCACCACCCCCCCCCCCCCCCCCAAAAAAAATAAGTGTCAAATTTCAGTATATTGTTATTGATAATTATTCAATTCATGAATGGAAAAATGTTCATGCGTCTTGTATATATAATGGCTATGCAATTATTGATCCGCACCATACTACTGGATTTGTTCTTTTATTCGACAGTCATACCAATTATTGTTACTTTTTTTCCCCCTTTGAAACAATAAAAATTCATTTGTATTGATAAAACTAAAATACACTTTTTTATTTCGTATGTTACTCCCAGTAGTTTTATCTGATGTGCTCATTACACTAGGGTAGGAAAATCATATGATTAGGATAGTAGACTCAAAGCTATGGAACTGGGGTGTGAGTCTTTTGTCGAAATGTAATGGCTTTATTTTTTCTTTTTATTTATCGTTAATTTAATGGTATATTAATTAAATATAGTATGTATACCTGAATTAGCATATTTTTTTTTTTGTTTTACGTCCCATAATTCTTCCTTAGTTGAGCTTGGCAAAATAGCAGAGTTGCCCCCCCCCCCCCCCCCCCCCCCCCACGCTTTGATATTAGAGTATGGCCATCAGTGGTGGTACTAGTGCTTCATTTGTATTTTGGGGAGACTTCAATTGAAGTCTTGATTAATATATGGATTTTTTTTTTTTTTTTTTAGAGTTGCAACTTATAGCGTTTATTCTTGATGATAGTTTTTCATTATCAGATAAGACATCAATCGGTTTTTTATGTAGGCAAAAATTAAACTTCAGATTTTTTATATAACCATAAAAAATTTTACCAGTTGAGTTAATTAGGACTCACATATATAAACATCACTAATGATAGTTTTTTATTATCAGACTAAGACAACAATCAGTTTTTTATATAGGCAAAAATTGAACTTTAAATTTCTTATATAACCATAAAAAATTTTACCAGCTAATTGAAACTCACATATATAGACATTATTGCATTATTGCACCAAAAGTTTAAGTCTATGGTTTTGGGCTCACGTCTTTATTTTAATTCTTCAACTTCTTAATTTTTCTTCCTGTGGGATTTCTACTCGCTACTATATTTAACAATCTTTCTTTGGGCCACGAGCTTTTTCATCACCATGCTGATCTATTAGCTTCTCGTACGACCATAATATAAACTATTGTCAACCTTGCATGTCCATTCATGAGAATCATATGCATCTATGTCCATCTTTGCTTTAATTGCAAATGAGACTCATCCTCGTTCCAACTACAAAAGGAATATTGTTATCTTGTCGTTTTGTCACACATTGTCATAGATTTTGATACTACTTGGTAAGTTAACAACTGGGAAAGAATCCAATTGGAGTTTTAACATAATATATTAGGACACTATTTTATCCAAAAACTTAAGCATATAGATTTGGGATTAATTATGTTATACTATTAATTACTCAAATTCTTTATATTTTTTCATCATGATATTTCCATTCACACAATATATACTCATAGCTTTTTCATTTTTTATTTAAAAAATAAAAAATAAAGACTTTTGGAATCTGCCCATCTGTTAAGATGCCTCTTCATAAATTTTTATCAATCTTCCCACAACTCGGAATTTGATTAAATTTCTAGCAATCTTCACACTTTTATTTTGGGTACCATGCAATCTTCACAGCTGTTGAATAAAGAAAAAGAAGACAACGTGTGTTCGGCCCAAGATTAAAAAGTCTGTTTATTTTATTTATGAGTTTTATTGTACTATTTTAACTAACTTTTACCTTTATCTATATTATTTTTAGCAAAAAAAAAAAAAAAAAAAAAGTTTCAGCAAAATAAGTAGATCCAAAACAGACTCAACATATTGAGAGAAAAAAAAAAAAAAAAAAAAAAGATAAATAGTATATGTATATATACACACTCCTATTGTGTCTAAAGCAGACAATCCCTGTTGAGTGATAGTAACAAGCAACACCCTTAAAAAAAATACAAGAAAAACAAAATAAAATTTGAATGACTCCATTTGATGTGCAACTTATGGAAACCTTCAAATTAGGACACGACAATTTAAAGTGTTGGAGACATGAATCAATATATCAATATATATATATATATATATATATATAAGCAGAGACTTTATGTGAGAATGCATGAGGTCCTGTCACGTGACACTCTAATATTATATTTAATTTTTTTACCTTTTTCCATTAATATTTTTTTACTGTTACCCAATAAATCATAGTAATTTATTTTTACTATTCCATTAAGTTTTTTTTACTTTTACCCAATAAATCATAGTAACTTATTTTTATTATTATATAAATTTAGCATTTTTCACCTCTTTTTATTAAGTTTTTTTTTTTTTTTTTTTTTATACTATTACCCAATAGATCATAATAACTTATTGCATTTAACATTTTTTTTTACCTTTTTTCATTAACTTTTTTTTACTATTACCCAATAAATCATAGTAACTTATTTTTATTATTATATAAATTTAGCATTTTTTACCTCTTTTTATTAAGTTTTTTTTTTTTTTTACTGTTACCCAATAGATCATAGTAACTTATTTTTACTATTATATTGATATGAATTGCTCTTGACAATTAGACCAATTAGACCAAAAGTTATCCACTATAAAATGGATTACCTTTTAAAAGTAGAACAAACCTTATGAAAAACTCAAACCCAGTTCTTACTTTACATATTATTACCCAAGTTTGACAATTTCCATGTGTAAATCAAAACAAAAACTCTTACCCTCTTACAAACTCTCTTTTCCCTCCTCCATGTATAGATGACACTTCTAGAAAATCTCATTCTCATGAAATATCTCTTCATTTTTCCCCAATTTCAATTCAATATGCTTTTGTCTATTAATAATATTCTATGCAATTTATGCAGACAAATTCTCTGTCATCGACCAGTGCAGCAAAAATATATATAAATCTTGAGATCCCTTAGGTTGCTGAAATAATTGACAAGTACATATTTCTAAAATTTATAATAACAAAAAAGTCTAATAAATAGCATATACTATCTCACAAAATGCCATTAACTTAATATTTTCTTTAAAAAAATTCAATGATAGGAATGGTCAAAAACATAATCCCATGCAAGAAATACCAAAAATACATGCAAAACAATTTTCATAGGAGGATTTATCTTTAAATAATATGAAGACAATAGTAAAGATAAAATGCATTGAATGAGATACTACGAATCAGGTTTGTTAATTATTTCAAATTATACTTATCATTTATGTAAAAAAAATAATAATACATCATATTATTTACATTAAAAAAATAATACATATTAATTTCAAAATTCATTGCAAGATGTGAACTATTAGGGTATTACAATAATAAGTAACATTGATACAACAATGGGTTGGTATTACATTTTGTGTGTACATTGTTAAAGGAATGTCAAATTACAAGCAGGATCATCTTGGTGTGCAAAATGTAAAACAAAAATAAATCTTTCTATCCCAAAGTTAGAGGCACTCACATTAACTACATACTCTCCAAATATTTATAATATATTTATTTCACTATAACTACTATATATATACAATTGCAAACTACTTCAGATATAAGATTCAAATTGAAGTTTTTAATGCAACTAACAAAACAAAGTTTGTGATATTTGATCGAGATGCCGAGAAAATCCTAAACAAATCTACAAGATTGAGATCTTGCTAAAAAATAAACTAAGATATAACTTATTTAAATTATTGTAAAAATATTGATATTGGAGAAGAAATCTCACGTGATTTGAAAAAAAAAATTAGGAAAAAAATGGATTTCTCTACTTCATTTGAATGAATTCAATCTAAAAGATGGTTTTGAAAATTACATAGTTGCTAAGATTTTTGATGCGCCTTCAAATGATAAAATGGTATGGAAGAAAAGAAAACACAATTCAACATGCTATATTAATTCTTTTAGCTGCACTATTCCAAAATTAACAAAAATAAAAAAATTTATAAAAAACTGTCACATCATTGAAATTTAATATAAATGATACATATGAAAAATCTTAGCGACAAAGTCCAAACTTTGTAAAATCTAATCAAAAATCTCTCGGTGCCAATTTATTAGTAATTAACACAAATGATGCAACAAAAAGAAAAAATGATAAAAGCTCAAAAATTGAACAAATATGGACGGACTAAATTTCAAATGATGAAGATGGAGAAACTAATGATGACAACAAGCATCACCATACCGCAATAACAAAGCATTGAAGAAAAAAAAAATTTGTAATGAAGCTTTTTATTACATCACATAATAAAAATCAATAATATAAAATGAATTAATATGCTTTTATCAACTTTTATTATACAATACTACTCTAAGTTGTTTTCATTATTGCTCATTACTTGAACAAAATAATTATAATAGATATATGTAAGCAATTTATAATTATTACTTTTTATGATGAACTCATTACTAACAAAATTTTATAATAAATATGCTATAATATATGTATAATATTTTTCAAAAATAAATTTACATAAAACATTATAACATTATCCGTGCATCGCACGGGAATCTTATTAGTTATTATAATGAATGGGTTTGGAGGTTTAGAACCATCTCTGATGGGACTTTTAAGTTCAAACATGGGGGTTGCTAACTTGCTATGCTCAAGTAGTTTGTTGTCCAAATGATATAGATTTGTTATCCAAAATAGAAATGAAGCACGAGAACAACAGAAGGGTGCATTTAGAGAATTGGAATCTTTAGAAGACGGAATATTTAATATTTGTTTTTGTATAACCACCATTGATTGGGAATCCTAGGCTCCTGGCTAATTTCAGCTTCTTTTAGATAACTACGAAGATTGTTTGTGCTATGGAAGAAGTCTCTCTATCTGGTCTTTTAATGAAGGAATTGAACCTTTTTTGGACACAACTCTGTACAGTATTTATGGAAGCTCAGACTATGACACCAGCCATTCAGGAAGATGGCATTGGGGGAGCCAGTAGCAAGTCTAGTGGACCAACCGATGAGCATGGTTTGTACCTTTCTTGCTCAAGCAGTGAAAGCCACACCACCATAGAAATGGAGACGGGATGTAAAAAGGTAGTCAAGGTTTCAGTGCAAGCTCTTGACAACTGATGCCTTTTCTTTTCCCTGTAAAAACCAACCCTATGGAACTATGATTTACCATATTTGGTGGCTTTGAAATGAGAATTCAGAATGGAAGAGTGAGAACTGATTAGCAGATCTTGAAGACTGTCATGTTTGATGTAAGGGGAAGATTAACAAGCAAGGCCAAGTCAGATGAGAAGCTCATTCCAAAATAAGGCTTTATGCTGTATTTGGAAGCTGCCCTATCCTATTTTTGTAAACTCAAAACTAAGTATCCTTGCAAAGCCAACTGATTGATTTAGCAGCAATGGTGTTAGGCATAATCAGTTGTCCAATCTCCTCATGACTCTTTCTTGTTCAATTTCAAATCATTCTTTCTACTGTCAATGGAAACAAGAACTGAGTAAATGAATGATAAACAAATCAGTTAAGTTACATTGTTACACGACCAATTCAGCAAAAAGGCAAGTTAAATGATCAAGAAAACAATTGCCTCTGCATGAGTTTTGTGTATAATACAAAGAGAACCAAGTGGCCAGTATCAACTAAATTGCTGAATCTGTACACATTGAGTTTTACGTTTTCGAAATGGTTTAAAGGACTCAATCCAACAACTTCTGCTTCATCAGTTCTTAGCACCTTCTAGGGCTAAGATTGGTCACAAAAGTATGATTTACCGGAAATGAGTCCAAATCTAATGTCTCTATTGGGCTATCTACACATTTAGGAATATGCATCCCAAAAATGGCCATTTTCCTTAACAAGTTCTGTAGCGCCTCATGCTTGTTTGTAAGTTCCATGAGCACCTTGATCCTTCTAAAAGAAACTCGGCTAGGCTTATGCCCCTTCTCTATCATCTGTAAGAAACACTTTTTCTGTTTCCACCAACTTTCCCAAATCACACAGCAAATCGAACAACACATCAGATACCAAGGTATAAAGACCCAAAACCCTTCTCCACCATGTCATCCCAAAACTATACAACCATCTCCACCTTTTCCTGCTTCTTAAACAACCTAATTAGAAACATACAAGACTCTGTATTTGGCAAGCATCCAGTCTCCATCATCCTGGGGTACAAATTCCATGAACTTAGCAAATCATTCCACCAGAAGAAAACCCCAGAGAACAAATTATAAGCATTTGCACTTGGATTTAAACCCTTCTTCACCATCTCATCCATCAAACTATAAGCTTCAACAAGCCTCTTCGCAATACAATAATTCCTTATAGCAGCATTATATGAAGCAACATCTGGGTAACACCCATACTCCTTCATTTCCTCCAGAACATCTCTAGCTTTATCCGGCTGACCAACCAACCCCAACCCTCCAATAAGACTATTATATGCAATCACATCCGGCATTATATCCTCGTTCCGCATCTTCTCAACCGCCTTATACGCCTTGTCCAATTCTCTCCCCTATCCACCAAACAATTGTACGAAACAACATCCGGCTTCACACCCATTTCCCTCATCTCCTTAAAGAACCCCTCGGCCTCCTCCGTGGACTTCCACCCGCCAACAATATATTAAAAGTCTGCAAATTTGGCCTAAACTCACGCTTCAAACTATGATAAACATTCCTTGCATCTCCCATACTCTTCTCTTGACACAAAGTCCTCAACAAAGCATTAAAACAACCCGTATCAAACCCCGGTACTAGCTTTTTGAACCTTCTAAAAGACTCCACAGTCTGTCTAACTGAACAAACCTCGGCAACTGTAGCTAAAACAACCATAACAATATGCGGTGAAATCAATGACCAATCTTTTCGCCGCGTTTCAATCAAAACCTCCCAAATTTTATTAAACATTCGGCTTCTACCAAGTATATAAAGCATTGTATCCAATGAAAAAGCAGGAAAAATTTTGCCAAACAGTATAATTTCAGAAATTTTTCAGTTGGGTAGCACGTGTTCATACTTATATAGTAAGTTAGACTGTTTTTTGGAAGTCAATTTTAATAAGTCTGAAGCGGAAGTCGAGTTGAAAGTGGCCAATACTGGGCTCCTGAATTTGCCTAGAAGTCGAGTTTATAAAAATCGACTTCCAAAAAAAGTCTAACAGATCAAATAAGTTAAGTTTGAACGCGTGTTACCCAGCTGAAAAATTTCTGAAATTTTACTGTTTGGCAAATTTGGCCGAAAAAGCAGTATGGTGAAACCCTCTTCTATTCCCACTGTAGTAAAAAAACTCTAATGCATGTAATGGATTTCCATGGCTGAACCTGACCCTTTGCAGAACCTTATCAATCAAATCATTTGAGAGGAAAACCCCACTAGATTTCAACGATTCCTTCAAGTTTTTTGAAGAAGCTGCTATTAATTATACGAAAACCCGTCTAACATCGTGGTTTATAGATGGGTTTTCAAAGCAAAATAGTCTAGAGGAAAATGGGACTCTGGGAATGTACTTGAATTGTGAATGAAATAAGAGATGCTTAGTAATAAACATTATCAGGTTGCTTGTCCACACTAGGAGTAGGAGCTACCATTGGAGACAAGCCAAAAACTTTGAAATGGTAAAATAATAAGCAAATGATTTCTGTATCTGTATATGTTGAATACTATTTGAAATTACGGTAGACAAAAGCTTAGATATGGTTAACAAACCCATATAAACCAAAACAAAAACAATGAAATTTGAAGAAAGAGAGAGGAATCAGCGAACTAGTAGACAATAATAGGATTGGATCTGAAGAAGAAGAAGAAGAAAAGAGGTGCGTGGCACAGAAATGAGACACAGCGTGAGCGACAGTGTTTACTGAATATGTAATGTGATCGGTTTGGGTCGGAAGGGATTGCATTCGACGTTTTTGGGCTGGACTGAGTTTCTGAGAGACTAACGGCCTGTTTGAAAAGAAAAAAAAAAAAATAGAAAAGAAAAAGGAAGGAGAGTAAAGTAAAGAGGGGGAGAGTAATTTAATTATCTTATTTGAAAGTCTTTTAAGGAAGGAGGGGGAGGAGTTTGAAGGGGTTTCAACTACCTCCAACCTCTTATTTTTAATTCTCCAAAGTTGGAGAGATTTGGAGGGACAGTAGAGTAGATAAATTATTGACTAAATAAATTCTCTAATTTACCATTTCTAAATTAATAAAATTACAAACCGATTTATAAATAATCTTTGTTTGTTTCCTGAGAAAATTTAACACTACAAATGACAAATCTTCCCAGTGCTTTCTTACAAACCAAACACAATTTCTACTAAATATTTTTATAGTTTCTATCCAATATTTTCTCAGCAACCAAACAAAAAAGAGAAACCCAAAACCGAATACTACACAAAGTCTCTAATTGCATAGATCCAAAGATCCAATACCCAAATCCATAAACTAACAAAGCAATGATCACAAATGTTAATAAAACAATTTTACATACTAACCCTTGCTCTATCCCAACCCAAAAGAAAAGGCTAAAAATGCCAAGAATCTTCACGGTTTTCATGTAGTAGCTTTATTTAATTGGCTTACACCAGTCCTCATTGGGTATAAATAGAAAGGGCTCATAAATTGAAGGAAATGATCAATCAAAACCTCTCAGGACTCGGACCTCACAGATCTACTAGAGAGTTCAGATCTGGCGAATTTTTCATCAGAGAACAAAATCTCAAGGAAATCTATGGCTACGGCGATGAGTATCGTTCGCTGGAAAAGCGCAAGGAGTTTGAACCGAGCCGGCTCGGAAACTCAACAAGAGACGAAGAAGACGAAGAGCCAGAGATTCGAGCGGCAATTAGTGAAGTATGAGGAGTTGCCCAACTTTCTATGACCGAGAAACAGACTTTGAGGACTTTGGTTTGCCTCGGCTACCCTTCGTTGAACCTACTGTGTAACTCATGGTTTTGTTTGGGTTTTGAATTTTTGAATTTTTTTTGGGTTTTGAATTTATTTTTATTTTTATTTTTTTGAGGTAATAAAAAATATTTTATAATAGTTAATAGTAGTTTTATACTTTTATTAGTGATATTTGATGGAATGAGAATGTTGATTAAATAATTATTTAATCTAACAAATTAATCATAGACCAATGTTGCAAGTCCATTTTCAAATAGGAGTAAATTTGTTTATTTAAATCATTTCCTCTCATTTCCATCATAATTTTTAAAACATCCAAACAAGAAGAAGGGCTAATTACTCCCTTCCCCCTTACTAATTTTAAAAACATCCAAATAAGGTGGAGGATAACCATTCCCCTTTACTCCTCCCCATTACTTTCCTTCCCTCCACTCCCCTCTACTCTCCTTCCTCTCTAAACTTCCAAACAGGCCATAAAAGAAATGGAGAAGAAGGTTGTGGTAACGCTTGTGTGTTTCTGAGACTGAGAGAGAGAAGAAGAAAGTTATGGCCATACGAGAGAGAGAGAGAGAGAGAGAGAGAGAGAGAGGAGATAAAACGTAGGGTTATAAAACAAACCCAAAACAACCTAGTTTTGTGTTAATAGGGAAGTAGATGAGAAAAAATAAATATGCCCTTACCATGGGTCCAACCTGAGTTAAAGGTGTGAACACACACTTCTTTACAAATATGCTACTAGGAACTTTTTCTATATAACTTGTATATATTAATATTTAATATATTTTGGTTCTTTTGGTCGGGTTGGTGTTTTTGTGTAGGATACCGAAACTGAAATATTTCGGTTTCAAATCGAAACTGAACTAAAAAATTGGACTTGGTTCTGGCGGTTTTGGCCCTTTTTTTTTGGTTTACTAGTTTTTTTTACACCCTTAAACGAGGGAAATGAATTTTGGACTCAAAACGAGGAAGGGTGTGTGTGAGAGTTTGTTTGAGTGAGTGAGTGAGAGAGAAAACAAAACAAAACCCTAACCCCCAAAGCCTAAAGAAATAAAAGTGTACATAAAATGGTAAACAATAAAAATATAAAATAAAATGTGTTTAGATGGCGTTTACAGGAAAAAAAAGGGGTAATTAAATCTCATACGAGTCATACCTTGAGATTTGAGAGAATGACACTGCATCCCAAATGTAAAGAAAAAAAACACTTTCGACTCTCAACATCGCTAAACTCTGTTGAATTTATGTTATAATTATTTTGTATTAACTTGCCCTTTGACTAAGGGTAGATTTTCAAAATTACTCTCCCTTTCAGAGTTAAAATTTCTAAACTAATATACCCTTTGGTAAGGTGTGACTAAAAAATCAAGACTTATCACTTTTATTATTATTATTTTAGATTGTAATTCGTGTGTATTTTGAGGGAGAAATAGTTGTTAAGATATATGTTTTGAGTGGTAAAATATTGTTTAAAGTTACAAGTGTAACTTGAACTTAACCTCTCTCTCTCTATATATATATATAAGTCAACTTGTTTACACACCAAATAGAATTGAGTTTATTATATGCTCTTTTTACCAACCATAGTTGAATTTTGGTAAAGACAATCTTTTAAAAATTTGGAATATTTAGTTACTAATATTAATAGGATGGGGGGTATTATTTTCTTCAAACTTTAAGGGAGAGAAATGTTTTTTCCCTTTACATTTGAGGTGGAGTATCATTCCTCCAAACCTCAAGGTAGGAGAGTATCATTACCCAAAAAAAAGTGCTTAGAAGTTTGGAAAGACAGAAGGGTAGGGGACAAAGGATAGGAGTGCAGAGGGTGGAGGGGAATGATTACTCATTCCCTTGTTTGGATGCTTCAAAAACTAAGTAGAGGGAAAAAGAATAGAAATTCATTCCCTTCATTTGGATGGATGTTTTAAGAAATTAAGTAGTGTGAGGAGAGGGGAGGAGAATGACCATATAAATTGACAATCATGTATGACCATCTTTTGTTAATTTTAAAGAAATAGATGTAAATTGAATTTTTTTTAATAGGAACTGAATATTTAATTAAAGACAATATAACAAATAAAGGGAGGAGATTTTTCTACCCAAATTATTGAATCCTAAATAGTTTTGGCAACCTAGGGCTTATGAGTTGGTTTGTTGCATTCTCTCCTAATATGAAAAATCTCAACCCTATGAAAATTTTGCAGCTAAGATGAAATACTATTGATGATATTGGAAATGATTTAGGACGCTAAAGATAATCCATGCAGTGTAGTGTAAATAGTTAGCGGGTGTAAACATCTCATTTTGCAACTCTCATTTAACCTCACATCTCATTGCACTTCACATGCATCTCACTTGCATCCCATTGCATACCATCACCATATCACATCAATGGGGTAAAACTACATTTTGCCTGTTTGATTTCAACTGCGTTGCATGAAATAAATCTTGAAGTCATAACAATCAAGATGACAATTCATGAGTCTTAATCAAACAATCAGATTGAAAGATATATATATATATATATATAAACAAGTTTTAATAGTTAATGTGAACTACCGTGAATTGAGTTCAAATCACATGTGATTATGAACTAGAGACTACGCCCTCAACCCCCAATCTTGTTCCCTTAGTTGTGTTAGGCCAAACCCATGAGAATGGGTAGAGTTGTGTTGGTGTCTCTCATGAGTGCAATGGAGTTTTTACTAATGTTATCATTCCTCCTAAGTCAATGGTTTTTAAAATGGAGTCGCCACTTATTTTAATAGGAAAAAAAAAAAAAAAAAAAACCTAAAATTGAAAAGTACATTTTTATTGATGAGTGAAATTGGATATACATCTCTTGAAAATAATTAAAAAATTACATGGTTTTAGTCCTAGATACAATTTAAGAAAAAGTGCATTATTTTATTTCCTAGTTACATTCTAAAAATTGAAAATTACAAGGAAAAACATAATCTACCAACCCTTGATCTAAGTTCAGAGGCTAAGTTACAAAATGGGAAGATGTTAGGCATCCATCTTACTTGGTGAAACCAGTCTTCTAGACTTTTATGGCCAATTGCATATCACATCATTCAACAACATTTATAGCACCCAAGAACATTTGATTAAAGACGTTGAAACAAAAATTCATAGACATGGTGAAATCCCTATTCTAGGCATGCAAAACATCAAAGCAAGGTGAATATGTGTGTGCCACTTGATAAACCCTTATCTAAGAGCATGTGAGCATGGTATTTGAATTGAAAAACACTTGAAACATGTTTAAGATGGAAAACTAAGGACAACCTAGATTTAGCATGCTAACATTCAAGAACTAGTGAAGAACTAGAAAATAAAAGCATGTTTAATTAAAAAGAAGTAGGGCATCATTAAAGAGAAAGGTTTAAAAACCTTACTTGCATGCACTAGTACTCCCAAGCAAGAAAGCGTCTCTAGAGTGAGATTTGTTAATAGGAAGTTAATAGCTTGAGACCAAACATTAATCTCAAATATAAAAATTTTTAGTGCTAGATTTACTTCTTAAGTTCATTATAGAATTGTGGGTTCCAATTAACTCTACTGGTAAAGTCTCTGATGATTGTATAAGAGATTTGGGGTTTAATTCCTGTCTACACCAAAAACTGATTGGTGTCTTGGTCTAATGATAAAGAGTTATCATTAGGAGTAGACGTCATAGGTTGAAACTCTCTAAAAAAAAAATTAATTATAGATTTTTTTTTTCCTTATAATTACTTACTTTTTTTTCTTTTTATTTATTTTTTATTTTTTTAAGCTAGCATGTTATATTTATTCTTTTTTTTTTAATAAGTGATTTAACATTATTTTATGTTTCATGTATAACAAGTAGATTTTTAGAATTGATTACTGAACTGTGAACGTAAAGATTCATATATTATTCAACTTATATTTTTAAGTGTTTTCTTTGTTCATTTATTTGTATAGAAAGAAATACAATAACTTAACAAGTGTTAAAAAAGTATATTTTTAGTTTTTTTCTTTTGGGTACAGAAAGAAAAAATGGTCATATTGGGTTA
Organism: Quercus variabilis; assembly: GCA_030445155.1. Taxonomy (NCBI): domain Eukaryota; kingdom Viridiplantae; phylum Streptophyta; class Magnoliopsida; order Fagales; family Fagaceae; genus Quercus; species Quercus variabilis. The sequence continues at coordinate 42,625,345 of CP129446.1, read as the reverse complement.
ACCCAACTCATAAAGAAGGTAAGGATCCGACTCCCCTCTAGTTAAAAATTCTCTTATTCCCTCCCATTTCAATCCGGAAAGAAGATATGTTGCAAATGAAAAATCTAACGATGAAAAACAAAGCAACCTCAAATAGTTATTTATTGCTTTATTCATGCACGTTACAACAACCTCCCTTGCAAACCCTCAGCCCATATACCACTGCCACTGTCACTGCCCTTGGTAGCAGATGGCAAGTAGCCATCGGAAATGGTGCCGGAAACCTAGAAGTTATTGGAGTTACTGGTGTCATTCCGAAAAGCTCTTGGTGTTACAGCTCTTCTGTAAGAAAAGAAAAAAAAAAAAAAAAAAAAATCATGTGGAAACTCCCAATTCTCTTCTTGATCATCTCTATGTTTTGCACAAATCCACAGAAACTCTATAGGGTCTAGCCGATTTCTCATTCAATACTTGAAAACCCACTTTCACCATCTGGGTTTTGCCCTATTCCTCATCCTAATGAATTTCACCAAAATTCACTTCCTAGATTTTGGGTCACTCAGATTTAGACATAACTTTTGTGGGTTAATAAAACAATTGCCCCTTTGACTGTGTTAATTCAAAGCCTTATCTCATAGAAGTTTTAACTTGGCCTCGTTTCATTACTCACTGGAGCGTTAATTAGTTGGTGTCGAAGAATCTGCATATAATCATGCAGTATAGAATCTATAGATTAATCCATCTGGACTATCTATGAAGGATGCAACTGTCATGTTTCTAAGTAGAATTTCAGATGGCTCCGCTGCCAAGGACTGTGGTGTACGGGCTGTGGGTTTGCTAGGGAGGTTGCTGAAGGTGTGGGTAAAATTGAAATAAATTACATTTCGAGGTGGCTTTGTTTTAGACCACCTGAATTCCCAACAACCAAACAAAAAGGATTGTTCAACATTTTAACCAAGTGCTCTTGATAAGGAAACTTTGAGCATATTATCGCTACAAATAGTATTACAATTCCATCACAATCATGCGTCATCCTCTTCACCCGTATCTCTACATTCCACTTCAAGCTAACAAGAAACCTCCTTTCACCTGTATCTTTGAATTTTACTTGAAACTAATGATAAACAATACCAGAGCCTTCCTCCTCACCTGATGTTTCTCTTTAAACTAGTAGGATTAATTGGACGGAAGAGATTTGTTATGGTTCAGTTGAGAATGATGACAATAAAGATGAGGAAACTCTCACCCTGATTCCAGGAACAATAATAATAATTTTATTAAAGAAAGACAATGTGTCTGTTGTGGAAAACAGAAAACACATTGTGAAACCAACATCTTATTACTTCTGAACTTCTGTAAAAAAATTACAAGCCCGAAAAATAAAAGACACCTTTATTTTCTCTTCTTCATACTCAGTGTGCTTGCTTCAGGTCAGAGTGGATGTAAAACCACTGCTCACAAGCGTGACTTTGATGTTGGAGATGGTGAAGAAGGCGCACTCTGCAAGAAAAGGCAACAATGTCATTAAGAGAGAGAGAGAGAGAGAGAGGAATAATTTATCAGTTTTCTTCCACTATAACCAGAAGCTCTGTAAGCCTGTATTCTCTTAAGAATGACGTATTGTCCATTGTAGGAAGATAATATCATTAGCATACAAATTTTTCCCCTGTTCAATGTCAATTAACCATTCTAGGTAACTTTAAATCACAATGAAACAAACAACCTGACCCATGAGGCATCAAAATTAATGCCAGGGTGAATTAAACTCTTCCCATCAGGCAGAGAATAGTCTGTTTCTTAAAGTTGAATTGGTCGATGTGAAGAAGCAAAGGTTAAAAGAAAAGGAAGGATAATAGGGTTCTTACCAATGGGATGCCTCTTGTTGCTCTTTCTTCCAAAAACCTTGATGGTTCAAAAAAATTTCCATACAGTTTTGACCATTTCTTCAGACTTGCATAAATTTGGTTAGGCCCAACTGTATCTGCCCAAAAAACAATACCACCACTGGAACAAAGAGATGATTGCCATAAGATTATTAGATAATTGATTTTTAAGCGAAGGCAATGTAAGAGTTGTTAGATGCCATATTTATGATTCAGTATAATACGTCTAACAATGCTATATGCAAACAATATATCTCAATATCCCATTTTTTAGATAAGAATTTTGTGGTAATCTGTAAATCCTTATTCCTGACAATGCAATTCTCATTTTTCCAGAATAACCATCCATAGAATATATATATCATGGCCCCTCTTTATGTAGTAAACTTATTTTTTTAAGTCTGCAGATTTAGTAGATGGCTGGGTTTACCAATAAATTTATCACACACACAAGATATATACAAGTTACTGGCACAGGACAAATCAGCAATTTGTAAATTAATCACAAAAAAAAAAAGTCTCAATTATGATTCAGGGATGCCTCCAGGAAAATATATTAAGTGGACATAACTATGATATTCTATGGATGAACTCAAAATGAGCAGACTGATGACACATACATCTTTGGCTGAGCATACAGAGATAAATTGTATTGCAAAATATGTAAACATTGACTGACTAAGATGAATATATAATGAAAATATTTTAGGAATGAGCATCTAGAAAAATTTGCAATAGGAAGATAAATTATTCAAAAGTCCAACTAGAAAGAAGAACGTAATATTGGCCATAAAGTCACTCACCGGAAAGATGGAAAACTCATTCCAAGAACAGATGCAGTGTCAAGGTCTGATGCTCGAACAACTATCCCTTCATCTAAAACACGACATGCCTCATTAACCACTGGAAAGAGTATCATCTCCACAATTTCTTGGTCAGTAACAGATATAGGCTGCCAGCATTAAAATAATCCCGCAAACACATTAGTTGCAGTTCCAACCAAACCTCAGGAAGAGATTATCGTAATTATGTCTTACAAGGAATGCAAAGATTAACAGTAGCACAAGTGGGCCAATGACAACTTGAGGCAGTATGATGCTATTTCATGCAAATGGAATGTTTGTATACTGATGTATACTAATATTACCTTTCCACCAGGCATAATATTGGTTAGCCGTCTAGACTCCTCAATAATTGGTAGCACGGATGGGTCTGGTTTCGGCTTGCTCCCCCTTTCAAAAATGTAGTATCCTTTCCCATTGTTTTTACCTTAAAAAAAAAAAAAAAAAAAAAAAAAAAAAATAAAAAAAACATGAAAGGCATTAGGAACTTTGAAACAATAAGTAAGATTTATGCGTGTGGTTACAGAAGTCCTTACCATTTCTTCCATTTTTCAGCAAAAGTTCAAGCAATGGTGACATAAATGAGCGATCAGAGAATGCATTAGCAAGTACTTTCCCAGCTGCCATGGCTACTCCATATCCAGCTACGTCTTGAAGCCTGCAAATCAATGACACAAGGACATTAACATCATATTTCAAAATGATTATTTTTTTAGACTTTCCATGTAGTGAGGATGAAGAGCTTTAAGGCTCAACCAGGAAGCAGTCACTTGAAGCTTCAGCCTCTAAAAGAGCTCCCATAACCAAATTAAAAGTTGAACATTGCTCATGGTATTTCCCCCACTAAACCACCCCAACCCCACCCCCACCCCCACCCCAGCCCCAGCCCTAAAGAAAAAGAAGAATACAGCACTGCCAACATGATCACCACATGCACGTTATATATGTGAAACAAAATAACACAAGTATAATGTTAAGGAAAGAAGAATACTGGAAAGGACCCATGGGGAGGCCAAAACTGCTGATTGCCCCGTCAATTCTGAACACGTCCACACCTAAGTTTACCAGAAGATGTGCACCTTGTGAATATGGGAAAAATGTCCGATTGACTGCAAAGCCAGCGCAGTTACCCACTACAACAGGAACTTTCTTAATGATTTTCCCAACTGTCATGAGATCAAGGATTACTTGAGCAGATGTCTTCTCTGTCCTTACAATCTCCAGAAGAGGCATCACATGAGCAGGACTGTTCACAAAAAAGCCATGTTACAGAGTGTAAACAAAAGGCATCACAAACTGTTTGACTCAAAGAAGAGTGCTACTGGAGTAAATTAACACAGTAATATCATTTGGATGCCTTGATGCATTGCTACCAACAGCATGCTGTTAACAAACTTAACAGCATGAAAGAGAACATTTTAAATCATCCAAAAGATATAACATTTAGATAAAATAGCATGATCAGTCCATAAATAAAGGCATGCCTCTGTCACCCCAGCATTAGTTTAATTTGTCATACTAGAAGAGAACGACCATTACTTTCATGAAAAAAATATTGAGCTAAGGAGTTAAGTTCCGTCAATTGATATGCATATTATACCCGGGCTTAATATCTTAGGCTCTTAGCACAATGAGATTTTAGTTTTCTTTAAAATTTTCCAACATTTCCTGATTGAAAAAAATCACAGAACCTTTGGTAATGGTAGGTTGGCATCCTACAGTTACGCAACTAATAGTACGACAAACTACAGTTACACAACTAATAGTACGACAAAAAAAATCAGAGCTTTCTAAATGGAAATAAATATTTCCCCTCCTACAAGGGGTTGAAAATTCTTGTTGCCCAATGTATTATTGGCAACCAAACAAAACTTGAGGGAAATATATATATATATATATATACCCTGCCAAACTTTGCATTTACCTCACCAAATTTTGCATTTATATCAAATTTTGCATTTACACTATATAACTTTAAGCAATGTTCCACCACTTAATATTTTTTAATTTGATACAAATTTTGACAGATCTATTGTTGGATTACATTATCTTCATATATTCTCCATGATTGCGAATTTTCAAGATGATCAAAAATCAATAGTTATGTCATTTATTAATTGTTTAAACTCAAAGTTTTTGTAATTTAAAATAATGCATAAAAATAAGTTTATAGATCGAATGGTAAATAACATCCAATTGACATGCATGTTGAGCACATATAGAACATGGAACTTGAACATTGCTTAGAGTTACATCCAGTATAACTTGAACTCAACCTTTATATATATATATATATATATATATAATTAGAGTAATTTTCCTTAGTGTCCACTTTTCCATACTTCTAAAATTAACTCTATTAGATAATTAGATAACTGAAAATTTAATAATAAGACAAACTAAGGATGTAAAAGGTAAATAAATAAAATTAAAAATTAAAATTCAATTACATAAAATTAGGAAATAGGGCAAGTTAAGGATATAAAGTTTAATTTATACATTTAAAATTCAAGTTCAAATTTCATAAAATTTTGGACACATTTTATACTTAAATTAATACTTACATTCACGACTTAAAAATATTATATTTTAATTAAAATAAAAAGAGTCTCTAAACACACACATAGAGAACATGATTTATATATAAGGATTTATATGGTTATTTTTGTTAAAAAATTATATAAAAAAATTAATTTGGAATATTTATAATAAAAAATTTAATTGATTTGGAATATGACATTCTTTCTCATATATAGGCTTTGCCAACAATTGAATCAAAACCCATCATGAGACAGAAGCAAATTTAATAACATGCAATCAAAATATAAAAAACAAATTTTCACTTGAATAATTAAATATCTTTTTACTGAATAAATAATTAAATATTTATTAATTCTTAATAGTCATATGTTCATATTTTCAATTGCATTAATTTTAAAAATTGTTATATGCATATATAAAACAAACACTGTAGCAGCCTCAATATATGCTATATAATTACAAAGATTATTAATAGGGTAAATACGTTTATTTTCATATATTAATTATTTATACATAGTGCACTAATTACTTACATAAAATGAATTTCTACTTTTTATTTTCCTAAGATTTATATAAGAAACAACTTATTTGGAATATGATATACTTACTCAAATTTAGTTGCTCTGGAAATAATTAAAAAAAATTCCAGAAAAAGATAAAAGCAATTTTTTTATGAAAAAAAAAAAAAAAAAAAAAAAAGAAGCAAATTTAATAACATGAAATCAAGCATATAAAAAATAAAAATAACTCTATGCTTAAATTAGAGGAGAATAATTAATTATTTGTCTAATCGCTCAAGCAACAGGTTCAAAATTTTAATTATTTCAATGTTAATAATTTGTGTTTCCTCTTTCTAATGATATGATATGTAATGTAATATAATTGAAGTTGATTTCCTAAATATACATGTAACATAAGATAATTTCTTACAAAATATTTCAAAATGCACTGGGCATTGCAGTGGATATTGGCTAGTGGTTTTAATACTAAAGTATCTCTTCATGAGGAGGACATTTCTGTCATGCAGAGAAGTGAGTTTATACTTCAGATTATATCTATGTGATACAAGACTCTCAGAGTTCAATACTTTGATAAGCCTTTTTTTTTAATGGTATGTAACAAAAAAGACTATGAAGCCTTTTTCCTTTTTGAAGGGGACCATTATTTTTCAATGCTAAATGCAAGATCTGTGATGAAGGCCACATATTGATATCTTCCGTAAAAAAACTCAATGAGGATCTGCCTGGTCCAGTGTAGTACTCACAGGTCTTATTCAATACCATTATGAAGCATATGTCTCAACCTTTTACTTACCAAAAAAAAAAAAAAGCATATGCGTCAACCTTTTACTTGCAACAAAAAAGGAAGAAGCATATTATCAACCTTTTACATTTATAGAACATATGATAGAAAGCATTTACTAGCAAAGAGAAAAGAAATAGGTCACCTGAAAAAATGTGCCCCCACAATGCGATCTTGAGAGCTTGTCTTTTCCCCAACTATGTTGAGGTCAATAGTAGATGTGTTTGTTGCTAAAATGCAATGGGCAGGGCAAGCTTTCTCAATCTCACTAAATATTTTTTGTTTTAAAGGAACACTCTCAATGACAGCCTGCAAAAGAGGAAAAAGTGAGCAATACATATTATCTGGCTCATCTATTCATAAGATATTTCACTATCATAAAAACCCAGGATAGAGAGTGGATAAATAGAAAGCATTAAGTAAACATCACTAATTTAGAATATAAAAAGTTCAGTAAAAATTATCAGAATAACACACATTCTACTGTCCACAACTCCACATCCCATTTAACAAGAAAAAACTAGTGATGCCAGCAGTTTGTAGATGTAAAGTTCCATATTTGACCATCATAAGAGATTTGAGACAACCCACCTCTATGACCATATCCACATCTTTAAATTCTGAGTAGTCCAATACACCTTTAAGCATTGATAAGGTTTTTTGCACTTTATCTTGTGTCAACTTTCCTTTTGTTACTAAGCCTCGAACATTTGCTGTAATAGAAAGTTCACAAAGTTTCTATCACAAAACATTTCAATGGTATTATTCAAGAAAAGACTGCAAAAAAATCCCAGTAAATAAAGATTTTGAAAGACTCATCCTATCTACCTTGTTAATGGATACTTCATCCTTAATTCTAAGAGACACCATAAATCTTAGTGGGGGTCATTTCTTTTCCTTGTTGAAATATAGATCATTCAAAAAATTAACTGCTATAAACAATGTTGGCATATAGATTGCATGTATTGCCCCTGTAATCTAATTATCTCAGTATATTAAGTTAGAAATATTGCAATTAACTCCACAATTATCTATGAATGGCCAATGTTACAATATTACTTCATTTATCTAAGAGTAAAATTTCCTGCAATGTTTAAGTTGCACAAAATGAAAATAATCATGTACTTTGTCTCTGGATAATAAAATTCCAAACTATAGGCAGGTATAATTTTTAGCGTCACAGTATTTAGACAACACCTAATTACTTCTCATCAATCATACCAGGTAACAATTTAATTAAGATTGTCGGAACTATGTCCTTCCTATTTAAAAGCATACTATACAAGAATATAACATTGTGAATCTCAACAACTTCTGTGGGAGAGAATAAAAAAACCTTCTACTGATTTTAATCCCTTCAGAAGATATTCGGAGTTGACTTCCTTGAGAACTACAAAAATGTTGCTCAAAATAAGAGCTGTAGCAATGCCAGAACCCATTAGACCTCCCCCAATAACAGCAACTTTCTTTACATGCCTTGGTTTAAGCCCGACATCAGTGACATTAGGCACCTGTAATAGTTAAAAGATATGTTTAAAAGGAGAAAAATGAATCAAATGAATTCAATCTGTTCATACAAATCAAGACAACTTACTAAAACCCATTCAAAGACACTTAGACTTTAGTACATCAAGCTTAAACTAATTGTATACCTCCAGAAGCCAAATAAATTTACAAGGTCCTTAATGACCCCAATGACCAAGATATCTATGAGGACCTTACATCAATAAAATTTCTAAATAAAAAATCTTCCCCCTTTTTTCCTCTTTATCTTGAGGTGGCTCCCTTGCTGCATTTTCTTTTTCAAATTTATCTCTTGAAAAATTACACATACGAAGCTTGAATTTTCATTCTTCAATGAATGGTCACTAATTTTACAATTTATCATTTAGTGTGAAATTGGGAAGGGCTTCATATTGCTGATTATTAACAAGTCCAACATAAATAATTAAGAATTATTATTAATTTAAAAGGAAATTGTATATATAATAGAAGGTTGCAAAAACAACAAACGTACATGTTAAACCAGGGGAAGGTGTGGGGGAGAGAGGGGGGGGGGGGGGGGGAAGTAGATTTTGAGTTCTTTTTCCTTTTCAACAAAAGAGCATTTATTGGAATCACATGAGCAAAATAACAATTCACCACATCTAAAGGAACTTTATACACCTTAAGTAGCCTTCTAATATTTTCTTTTGAATTAACACTAGAATGGAACACAGGTGCTTTGCAGAGTATGGGTACAATCTTGTAATGAGCAAGTATTACAATACATGACTAGGACAGAATGAGGCTTGAAATAGCAGATGTACAAACTATGATTGATGTCAGTATATATCACAGACACACATTATATACAATTATAAGTTTTATACGTTCATAAGAACTACATAAAGTCGCATCTCATGTTAAGTTATATAGTTTTAGAACAATATCCTTTACAAGAATCATGAAAACTGATTTTTATATAAGAATTTGTTAGCAAACCCGGGTAAAATTAAGTTTGACAAAGTTGGTCAAGTAAAAGAATCGCCACTCTAAGACAAAACCACAAACCACCAGATACTACAGCCCCTAGCTTTTCGCAAATTCAAGAGCCAAAAGCTCGGGAAACTCTATCATTTTCAGTCAAATTTTAATTAAATTGCATAAAGTCAAATTTCAATGTGATATAATGATGTACTAATAAAAAAAAATGTGATAGAATGAAAGTACAGCATTTACAATATAAGAGAATACAAAACCATCACCATTCAAGCAAGGATCATGCATATATAATTCACTCTTATACTGAAGAAACAAGAAAAGAGCTGGGAGAGGGTATCACTTCTAGTACCTTGGATGTTGCACGTTGGGAAAAAAAGGCATGAACAAGTCCTTTTGAAGTGTCTGATGAGACTACATCGTTAAAAACTTTTTTCTCCTGCGATGAGATTTTTGTCTATTAGTACATAAAAAAGGAAACAAGCCAGCTGTTTCATAAAAATTAACATATGAAGCCTGGGTCATCAAGCATGCCTACTCAAGCAAACAATAATAACAAGAGAGAGAGACAACCAACTATATATATATATATATGTAACAAGAGATGACCACAAATTTTTAGTATTAAAAAAAAGGACACAAACTTTTTACTTTGAAGGAAGATTTAATTTACACATGTATAATAATATCTTCCAAAACCAAAAATACCTGTAGAACTCCACTATATCCTCCTTGAACAATGCCCACCTCGATCGTATCAAGGCAGACCTGATGCTGAGGCATATTTGGGGCAGTTTTTTTGGCTTGCTGCCGTGCAATATTTATTAGATTGCGTGCTTCAGAAAGGGAACCAATCTTGTCTGTCCTGTGAAGGGAACGGACCCATGGTTTGCGCATATTTGCTATGTCTAAAGCCCATTGCCGAGATACTTTTAGCAACTCTTCAGAGGCCACAAGAGCATCAATAAGGCCTAACTTCTTCCCTTCTTCTGACATGATTGGTTTGGATAACTGCACTTATATTCAATTGGATTTTTGATAAAGGAATTCAACCACTCACAAAAGAGAGACAAGTTCAGGCGTAGAGTATGGCACTATGACCCCAATCAAAATTATTCAGATAGAGAGCATGTGTTGCAGTTTCACTCTTCCCACAGCATATTTGCTGTGAGCAATCAGTTGCTACGCACATATTTTTCTATTTGAACATTCATTTTGTTGTTGTTAAATCCACCTACGCACTACCATCTAACCAAAGCAAGATAAAACAAATGTTGAATAAGAAAAAGCGTTAATTCTCTCAGCTCACCTCTCCTTAAATCTAATACAATAATGTAATAAGGCTATGATTTTACATTTGAAGGTAACTTTTTCTTATGAAACCATACTGTTATGAAGCAAATTCCTCAGTTTTCTGCCCTCTCTTACTAACTAAAGTGATTCGATCAATACATCTTCTTCCTCCATTCCTAAAAAGTAAGTGCCTTTCTCTCTATCTCCTTTACATAAACAACAACAACAAAGCCTTATAGTCCCAAAATTTTGGGGTTGGCTATATATCCTTAACAGCCTAAATTGGGGTCTGGCCATATGTATGTTGTGTGCCTTACAACCTAGCATCTTTATTAGTAAGTTGGTAAATCGCAAAGTGTAGTAAGCCCGTTACCAGCATTATCTCAATAGCCTTTGGCAGTCCTACAAGCCTTGGAAGACGTTGTGTGCCTTATAAAATAACCAACGTTTTAATAAATGAGTCAGTAGTTATAATAAGTGAAAAATTCAACAATTATAATACAGGGTGCCTGTGTGTGTGCATGTACAAATGCAGGTGTACCTCCAAGCCCTGGAATTACTCCAAGAGTCAGCTCAGGCAAGCCAAGTTGAGCTCCTGGTGCTGCGATTCGTGCATGGCATCCCTGAAAGGGGCCATCTAAAATAAGGCGATTGTGCAAAGATTCTGACAATCAAGATTATAAAGAAAAATAAAGGAAACTACTTTCTTTTTTTTCTTTTTTTTTGCCTAACAACAAAAACACAAACCATTGCCACTTCTAAGCCACCTCCAAGAGCAAGTCCTTCTAAAGCAGCAACTATAGGCTTTTTGCAATCTGGGGTTATGAAGAAACAAGATTAATGAAGCCAAGAGTTAACTTGAGAAAGAAACTCAAATAATAGGCTTTGGAGGAATCTTAATAGTAAGCTCATGGTTAAAGTTGAGAAAATAATACCTTCGATTGTGTTGACCACAAGAGAAATCGATACATCAGGCATAACTGAAGCATCGCCTGCACAAATAAATACAGCAATGCATTCTCAAGTACAAAACCCAAAAATGTTAAAAAAAAAAAAAATCCACATTTTCTATATAACTCAACTGTACAACAGGGTATGTCAAAAAATAAAAGCGTACCAGTCTGGTGAACCTTCTCGAAAACATTAATGTCAAACCCAGCAGAAAACCTCCCTCCTTTGCCTTCAATGATCAAACAAAAATCAGAATTTCACACCTATCTTATCTATCACTCTCAACTTCTTCAAGTCTCAATATAATAAAACGTATTAAAGTCAAAACAATCAATAAAAACCGAATTGATTTCAATTATAATTAAAAAAAAAAAAAAAAAAAAACGCATTACCAGTCAAAACGATAGCTTTCACATCATCTCTCCTCACGGCCTCGGCGAATTTCTCCTGCAAACCGTCAAGAACTGCACAAACCAACACAATCTCTCAGCTCTCAAAACTATTTCACATTTTGAAGGGAAAAAAGAAAAGAAACACGGGGTGGAGCTGACTTGGAATAGCTAAGGCGTTCACTGGTGGATTATAAAAGGCAATGATTGCAACGCCATCGTTTCCGACCTCCAAGGTGACCCCTCTCTCCATCATAGCTTCGAAAGAAAGACAGAGACCTAGGGTTTCGCTTTTTTGCCTTTTTTTTTTTGAAGAAAAAGAAGAAGCTTAGATTGATTGATTGTGAGTTTGTTAGGAAGATGATCGTTGTTGTTTATGTATGGAAATTTGGAATGGATTGGAACAGCTTTTATTAGTGCTGACAGAGTGTGTTATATGAAATGAAATATTTTTGAATAATTGACTTTGACTCATTGGGTCAGTGGCGCTATTATTGGAATTGGGTGGCGTTTTCCACGGCGTTTTCCACATGTGTTCTTGTTGTTGTTGTTATCAATTTAGCATGGCACTCACCGAATAATCGACGACCTCTTTTTGAGTCTTTATAAAATAAAGTTATACTAATAAAGATGAAATTACGAGGAAACGGCGTCGATGTCGATTAATATAATGTGAACATTGTTATCAAGAAAAGAATATAATGTGAACATTGGATTGGATTTCTTGCCAAATAATAACCGCTGTATGGTTGGCCCACGTTTCTCATCTAGCGCTATTCATTTTCACCAAACGTTTTAAAATTTCAAAAAAAAAAAAAAAAGAAGAAGAAAAAAAGAAAGGATTTGCTCAATACAGGATTAAAGTATTCATATCATTTATTGTAAAAAATTCCTATCTAACAATTATATATATATATATATATATGTGTGTGTGTATATATATATATACTATTATTATTATGTCGGTGCGATGTGTTAGTGTATAGATTAGCCCATTGGGCTTAGCCTAGTATATTACTTGTACTATACTTTTATTACTTGTACTGCACACATACCTAGCCTATATAAAGGCTCTCTTTTGTACATTGTTAGACACACAATATTATACTGACTATTCAGTCATTCTCTCTCTCTTTATATTGTTAACATGGTATCAGAGTCTTTCCTCTGATTTTTTGGTTCCTGTGGACATCTTCGGCGTTCTTCCGCTGCCCTCGCCTTCATCCGGTAGTCACTGTCAGAAGCGAGTCACCGCCGTCACGCCCACAACCCTAGAACACTCGGATTTCGTCAATTTGTTGATCAAAACGCCAAAGTAAAGGCATACATTGACAGATCTGACAGTCCCGAGCAAAACCCAACAAAAATCTGCCAGAAACAGCCCTTCACATCCCCCACGCGCCGCCAGAAGTTTCTGCCTCACTAGCACGAGCCGCCACGCGCTGCCACGCGCCGCCACGCGCCGTCTCTACCTTCCACGCGCCTCACGCGCCATCCACGCGCCCTACACGCGCCTCACGCGCCGGCCACGCGCCTTGCTCCGTTTCACGGACTGCCACGTCAGCCCTAGGGTGACGTCATCATCCCATGTCATCGTCCCACGTCAGCATCTCGCGTCAGCATCCACGTCAGCCGTTGACCGTTGACTATTGACAGTTGACTTTGACCGTTGACTTTGACCTAGGTCAAAATTTTTCAACAGGACATGTCTTGCTCAGTTTTTCGCGTAGATTCCGATTTTGGGCTTCGTTTCTGCATTTGAGGTCTCTAAATCTCATTTTTTGGTCATTTTCTTCATTATGACTCAACAAAATGAACGCGACATCATACGTCTGATCACCATTATGTTGGATGGTCCTACTAGCTATCATGCATGGTCTCAGAATATGACTGTTTTTCTCAAGGGTCGTAAACTGTGGAGATATGTGACTGGTTCAATTCCTAAGCCAGTACCAAACCTAAGCCAGTACCAAACCCTAAGTCCAAAGTCATAGCCGCTGAAGAGTCTTCCACGACTACTATTACAACAGATGATTATGAAGATCGCCTAGAGGAATGGGAGAGTATTCAAAGTAAGATCTTGTCTTGGTTTATTAATACCTCTATTCCCTCCATTCATAATCTTCTTCCTCGTCTTGAGACTGCTGAGGCTGCTTGGAAGTTTTTGGCCGATCGCTATAATTGTACTAATGATTCAAGCTTAGAGTTCCACATTGAATCAAAACTTTATCAAATGCGACAAGAGACAGGTCAGTCCATTTCTAATTTTTATTCTCAGACTTCTACTATGTGGGAACAACTCTCTACTGCAGATCCTCCACTAGTGTGTTCTAAGGACATTGAGCTCTTTGCCAAATATCGGGATCGCCGTAAATTTATGCACTTCATGATGGGTTTGCGTGAGGATTTTGAGCCTACTAGGGCTTCTCTGCTTAGCCGGTTTCCTACTCCTTCTCTTGATGCTGCAGTGAAGGAGCTCATCTCTGAGGAAAACCGTCGGCCTGCTTATCACATGTCATCATCTGATCATGTATTGGCTACACCATCTCCACAGCCTCCCATTGCTGCATTCACTGCTCCTCCACGGATAAACTCTGGGCGTCCCACCTCTCAGTCTTCCAAAGGTACTCGCTGTGAGTTTTGCCGTGCTAAAGGCCATGACATCTCAGTTTGTCGCAAACTGCAGAAATTTGTGCAAGAGCAGAATAAAGCTTCTCTTCCTCGGGCAGCTGCTGTATGTCCTTCAGATCCATCGGTTCCTACAGGTCCATCTTTGACTTCTTCACTTACTACGGCTGACATTGAGGCAGTTGTTCAACAGGTTTTATCCCGTACTTCCACTGCCCTTTCTGTCACCTCAGGTAAACAACCTTGGTTTTTTGATACTGCATGTTGTAACCATATGACTCCTGATGAATCCCAATTTTCTGATAAGGCACCCTTAGAACATCCAATCACCATTTACACTGCTGATGGAACTCCTATGCCTGTTAGTCATAAAGGAACAATCTCTTCTCCTTGTTTATCCCTTAGTGACACTTTTCATATCCCAAAGTTATCCCTCAATTTGCTTTCTGTTGGTCAACTTTGTGAATTAGGCGTAGATCTTCTCTTTACTAATCATGGTGTGGATGTGCAGGATCCCCGGACAGGTCAAGTGCTTGGGACAGGCCGTAAGGTTGGTCGCATGTTTGAGGTTCATGACTTGAAGATTCCTTCACAAGTTGTTTCTGCAGCTGCTACCACTACCACCTCACCTGATTTATGGCATGCTCGTCTTGGTCATCCATCCTTATCTCGTCTTCAGTTGTTAGCTTCTCAAGGTCATTTAGGTTCGGTTCAGTTTCAAAAATTTGATTGTACTTCCTGTCATTTTGGCAAACAAACAAAATTGCCCTTTAATAATAGTGACTCATTTTCTTCTGCACCCTTTGATCTTATACATTCTGATATTTGGGGTCCTGCACCTGTTCCTACTGAGGGGGGATCTAGATATTTTGTCATATTTGTGGATGATTTTTCTCGATATACTTGGATTTATCTGCTTCATCATAGGTCTGAACTTGTGTCTATTTACCAAACATTTCATAAAATGATTCAAACACAGTTCAATCGCACCGTCAAAGTTTTTCGATCAGATAATGCTCAAGAATATAATGATAAATCTTTCCTATCCTTTTTAGACAATCATGGTACACTTACTCAGCGGTCTTGTCCTTACACCTCTCAACAAAATGGTCGTGCAGAACGAAAACATCGTCACATTCTTGATGTTGTCCGCACCCTTCTCATTTCTGCCTCTCTTCCTGAGCGCTTTTGGGGTGAGGCTGTACTCACTGCTGTATACACCATTAATCGTATCCCTTCACCAACTACACACAACAAATCACCATTTGAGCTTCTCTATGGTCAAACCCTTGACTACTCCTCTCTTCGGGTTTTTGGTTGTGCTTGCTTTGTCTCTCTTCCTCCTCATGAACGAACAAAACTCCAACCTCGTGCTCGTCTCTGTTGTTTCCTTGGTTATGGTGTATCTCAAAAGGGGTTTCGCTGTTATGATCCCATTTCTCATCGTCTTCGTGTCTCCCGTCATGTTGAGTTTGGGGAACATCGTCCTTTTACGAGTCTTCAGCAGTTTCCTACATCCTCTTCCTCTGAGTCTCCCATTTTTACTGATCTTTTCCTCCCTCTCTATCCTGAACTTGTAGAGGATTCTTCAACATCAGCTGCCTCTCCAGACGACTCATCTCCGGTTCTGTCCCCGGCATATGACCTGCCTGTCTTGGATCCTGTGGCACCACCCTCTCCTGAGTCTCCTAATGGTCCTGAACTTCGTCGTTCCACTCGGGTAAGCATTCCTCCCCCTTATCTCTCTGATTATCACTGCTCTTTTGCCCTTGCCACCCTCTATGAACCTCACACCTATCGTGAGGCCCATACTGACCCTCTTTGGCAGCAAGCTATGAATGATGAACTAGATGCTCTTCATAAAAATCACACTTGGGATATGGTTGATTTGCCTCTTGGTCAGTCTGTAGTGGGTTGTAGATGGGTTTACAAGATCAAGACCAAGGCTGATGGATCTGTTGAACGATACAAGGCTCGCTTAGTTGCCAAGGGCTTTACCCAAGAGTATGGCATTGACTATGAGGAAACATTTGCTCCTGTTGCTCGCCTTACATCTGTCAGATGTCTCATTGCTGTGGCTGCTGTTCGCCGTTGGCCTCTTTATCAAATGGATGTGAAGAATGCTTTCCTCAATGGTGACCTTCAAGAAGAAGTGTACATGCAACCACCCCCTGGCTATCCACATTCAGGCAGTTAAGTTTGTCGCCTTCACCGTGCTCTTTATGGCCTCAAGCAGGCTCCTCGAGCTTGGTTTGAAAACTTCAGCTCAGTTGTTGCTCAGCAGGGTTTCACTTCGAGTCCTCATGATACTGCTCTCTTCGTCCGAAGATCCTCTGCTGGTATCACTCTTATTCTTCTCTATGTTGATGATATGATTATTACTGGAGATGATTCTGTAGGTATCCGCTCTCTCCAGCACTTCCTTAGTCAGCATTTTGAGATGAAAGATTTGGGCACTCTCAGCTATTTTCTTGGGCTTGAGGTTACCTCATCCTCTGATGGATACTATCTTTCCCAAGCTAAATATGCTTCTGATCTTCTCTCCAAAGCTGGTATTACTGACAACAAGACTGTTTCCACTCCTTTGGAATACAATGCCAAGCTCACACCCTTGGATGGTGAACCTATATCTGATGCTACTCGCTATCGTCAGTTGGTTGGTAGTCTGATCTATCTCACTGTTACTCGTCCAGATATTTCACATGCCGTGGGTATGGTTAGTAAATTCATGGATGCCCCTCGTTCTGTTCACTATGCTGCTGTTCTTCGGATTCTTCGATATGTCAAGGGTACACTTTATCATGGTCTACACTACTCCTCTCGGTCTTCTCTTGAGCTTCATGCTTATTCAGATGCGGACTGGGCCGGTGATCCGACTAATCGATGCTCTATCACAGGTTTCTGTTTCCTGTTGGGTACTTCTCTTGTCTCATGGCGTAGCAAAAAGCAGGATGTTGTTTCTCGTTCCAGTACTGAGGCTGAGTATCGTGCCTTTGCCGACACCACCTGCGAGCTTGTCTGGCTTCGCTGGCTCTTGGATGACATGGATGCTCCACAGCCCACTGCTACTCCTTTTTATTGTGACAATCGTAGTGCTATCTACATTGCTCATAATGATGTCTTCCACGAACGCACCAAGCACATTGAGATCGACTGCCACATTACTCGCCAGCATCTCAAGAAAGGCAATCTCAAGTTATTCTCCATCTCATCTGCTGACCAGCCTGCTGATATCTTCACCAAGTCTCACCCACCTGGTCGTCTTCGAGATCTTATATCCAAACTCCAGTTGGCTTCCTCCTTGCCACCTCGAGTTTGAGGGGGGATGTTAGTGTATAGATTAGCCCATTGGGCTTAGCCTAGTATATTACTTGTACTGTACTTCTATTACTTGTACTGCACACATACCTAGCCTATATAAAGGCTCTCTTTTGTACATTGTTAGACATACAATATTATACTGACTATTCAGTCATTCTCTCTCTCTTTATATTGTTAACACGATGAACTGTCACGCCCTTAACCTAGAAGGATTCAAAGCATGAAAGAAGAACCATTAAGGACGAGAATGTAGGAGTTTTTTTTCCTTCTCCTTGACACATGGTAAGAATAAATAACCATAAAAATTCAGGGACCGACATAGGATTTTAAATTGGGGGGGGGGGGGGGAGAGGGGGGGGCTAGAGATAAGCAAAATTTTTTTTAAAATATGCATCAATATAGTATTAATAAACTATCAATCAAGACAAATACCCAAAAATCATTGTTTCTTAATATATTAAGATACAATTATCTACTAACAAAAACAAAAAACACGAAACATTATTGTTTCTTTATACAATCATCTATGAAAAGAGAACTTGACGCTCTTTCAAATCTTCAAAATCATCTACGATTGAATCCAAATTAAATATTGAAACTATATCATTTTCAATGAATAACATCAAAGAGTCCGTCAAAAAATCATTTTTCATTTTGTTTCGAAGGTTAGTTTTGACAACTTTCATAGCTAAAAATGCTCGCTCTGTAGTAGCAATAGAAACTGGAAGAGTAAGCACAAGTCTCACCATTCTATAAACAAGTTTGTAGTGTTTTGAATTTCCAGTTCTCACTAACCATTGAGAAAACTCAAATAAACTTTTCAATTTTTTGAACTCTGGATCTTGGACTACATTATGCTCAAAATGATAAAGCTCTTTCTCCAACATTTATTTGTCATAATCTATAAAATCTTGTGGATAGAAATTCTTTATCAACAAACAAAGATCACTACTTCTGAAAGATTTTAATGCCTCTCGATCTTCTAAAGCTGAGTTAAGCCTAAGTAACTCCATTGCATCTTCATTAAACCGATAATTTAGTTCCCGTAGTTGAGAATCTATTGTAGCATAAAAAACATTTGTAAGGTTGAAATTTATCAACCATCTTGTTGGCTTTATTCCGTGCCAATTTGCTTATAATTTAGCACTTAGTAACCCTGTATTTAGGTGAGATTATTGTAAGCGTAGTGTGTGAGAAGAGGTGAAGAAAAGCTCAAGTATGTGCAAGAAAGTAGGGGTTCGCGGTTAGGACTTGTGGCTGACTCACGATTGGCAAGCTGCCAAATGCAGGCATGTGAGAAGCACATAGGGGAGCTGAATGTCGCGCTAGTTGTCGCACTACAAGACAAAGTCCCAGGCTGGCCAGACCATTATGTTGCGACTTGAACTCGTGACTTAGACAAGCCGCGAGGTCAAGCTGCCAATCAACCATGTTTGGCAAAAACTGACTCTTCGTATTCCAAACACACACCACTATGTATAGACCCTTATATCTACTAATTTGAGAGAGCTTTCAGAGAGAATTTTGTAAGAGAAACCCTAGAGAAAAACAAGATTGTCTCATCCTCAATCTTTGCCTTAGAGACTCTACAAATTCTTCTACTCTCTTCCTCTACATTGTCATACCCTTGAGAGGTCATTGACCAAATCCTTAGCTCACCATACCTACGTCTGTAAGAAGGTTTATTTGGTGCTTAGGGAAGCAGTTTGGAAGGAACCAATATACATTGGTTATTGCTATGATCTAGTAGCGGAATCCGGGAAGCTAAAGAAGAAATAGGTTTGGTGTAACCTCGTTGGAGCAAGAAGCTTGAAGGGCTTAGGTACTTGGGTAGATTAGACTTTGAGGGTCTTCTACTGTTCATTTATCCCAACTACATTCTTTAGTGGATTATTTGACCGCTTGGAAGGCGGCTGAGAAGTTTTATGCTGAGGACTTCGGTTTCCTCTTCGATAACACATCGTGTGTTGTCCGTGTGTTTGCATCTTCCTTCCCTTTATCTTTATCTTATATTTACTACTGTGGATGTGTTTATATTTGGCATAGATTAGTTATCAATTTTGTGATTGGCTTATGTTCATGTTTCGCACATTAATTGTTTGATTATAAACTTGAATTGGTAATTTTATAATTTGGGGTCTAAACGTTCAAGGGTGTTTTATACACATTTTGAACTTTCAATTGGTATCAGAGAGGGTACACTTGTTGTGGTTTAAATACCTAAGTGTGATCCTTGACCCCTTGTATTTATTTGCCATGGATTGTGCTTTATATGCCTCTTTGTATGATTTGGTTGATGATAAATGTAACGTGCCACGTGTTTGTGAAAATGCCTTTGTGAGTGATAATCCTCATGATTGTGATCCTATGTTACATGAATCTTTGGATATTGTTGATAATCCTAACATCAAACCTTTGAAGAAAATTGCCAAGAAATTTCAAAAGAATTTGAGCAAGTTATTTTGTGAAAATGATGATTTGATTGTTAAGCTCAATGAAGCAAACAAATTTATTGAAAAATATAAGAAACTTGTTGAAAATTCTCTTGAAAAGCTGAAAGAGTTTGAATGTTTTAATATAGACTTGGATGCTAAACTTGTTTTGTCTAACAAACTTGTTGATGAGTTAAAATGTGAAAATGAATCTCTTAAGATGTATGCCAAGTGTTTAATTACTGAACCTATTGTTAAAAGGGATGAAATTATCTGTTGCAATCATGTTGTGGTATCCGATTTTGTGCCTATTGTGTGTTCAACCCCAAAGGACAAATCGGTGTACATTCCTCCACATAAAAGGAATCAAAAGGTGGAGAGAAAGGCTATTAAATCAAAGTCTCTATTTAGGTCTCAACCTAAGGCTTTGGATGGATCTAAATTTGTTCCAACTTGCCACCATTGTTATGTGATTGGTCATATAAGATCTCAATGTTATAAGTTGAAGAGAGAACAAAATCATGTTGCTAGATCCCTTCCCAAAAAGTCTAGTGGACCTAAACACATTGTTTGTCACCATTGTAGTACATTTGGTCATCTAAGACCTCAATGCTCTAAGTTTCATGCTTTTAAAAAAATCAAAAGAAAAGAGAAACTTGAGTTTATTGGAAGTTGTGCTAAAAAGAGTAAACCAGATTTGAGTGAAAATAACATGTTGTTAAAAAAAGTGTTTAATGCTCTTAACTCCTTGACTATGTACATCTCCGGTTCTCATTCTTCCAACCATCGTCTCACTTCTCATGAGACACTCATTCCAAACAATTGTTCTGTTTGGATGAGGAAGGGTTCCTCTGGTTGAGCTTTTACTCTTTTGGTCCTTGATCTAATTCTTTTGATCTTTGTGGAACCCTTCATGCATTGTATGTTATATCTTTATGCATTTTGTGCATCTTGTATTTATTCATATGCATTGTTTTTGTTTTGATCTTATTTTTTGTTTTAATTTTGTGTGAATAAAAAATCCGAAACCACATAAAAAGCGAAAAATTTAAAAAGTTTGATCGTATATGTTTGAGCACATATCACATGTGAGTTTTGCCTTGTACCTTCGTACAAATGGTTTTGTGCATTTACGAGCTTAGCTTGTTTTTTATGCACCTATATCTTTGTGGAAAAAATTTTGACATCTTTGTGTGATTGTTGCAAAAACTTGTCGCACATACTAGTATTTGACTAGGAAAAAGGGAAATCGATTAAAATAAAATGTATGATGCCCAAAAAGCTAAAGACTTATTCACCAAATTGAAATATAAAAAATTTCAGGCATCGATCTCTAAAATGAGATGTATTGATTCAAAAAGATTAATTGATATGAATTGTAAAGAAGCCAAATGAAAAGTTTAAAAGATATGTAATCATTTTCTTGTGGGAGGTCATATACGTTTATTTCTATAATTGAGATAGACTACTTGATTAAGTACTAGTTGTGTATGACTTGATTGAATTGATCATTGAACTTTCACTCTAAACTATGGACTATTCCACACTTGATATGCACACACAACACACATGCCTAATGTTCAATGAATGCTTTATTCATTTGTTCAATTGTACTTGTTGAAATGTGATGTGTGTGTGCTCAACTTTATGTGGATCAATTCAAAAAGGTTTTTGATTATTTTATATGCTTTTGGAAGTGATTTTGATCACTCTTTATGTTTATGTTTAGTGCATACATTATTTTTCAGTGTTTAAACATGTTCTGGGTTGAAAAACAAGTGTCAGAATTTTTGGCCACTCATTTTGGTGACTTGCAACCAGCCAAACACACGAGTACACACAGAAGGTTTGGCGACTTACTGGCGACTCATCCAGTCGCCAAATGCCCAGAATCAGTCTTTTTAAGAGCTTTTTCGTGGGAAACTTGTTTTAAACCTCTCCCATCTTGTCTTAAACCTTTATTTCAATATTTTTACATCAAAACCCAACCAATTTAAATGGTTTTTCATTCCATTAACGTCTCTAAAGTAATTTTAAACTCTTTGAATCCTTGGATTATGTTTTGGTGAGTTTTGTACTCTTGGTTGGGATTTTCATCATAAGGGTTGGGAAAACTTTATTTTTTTTCTTAAAATGTTTGTATGGGATTGGTTTCTTTTGTTGATTTGCTTTGGATGCTAGCCCATTGTGGCAAAAAGAACATGTATTAAGGGTGGTTTTCATGATGTTCATGCATTGTTTCACTTTGTTCTTCATTGTGTGCATGCTAGGTGTTTGATAAAATACCTCTTACGCATTTTCTCACTTATTTGGACTCCAATGAGTGTCAAACTTTGGGGTTTTTCATGTTTCCTCATTAGGAATATGTTTGGTTCATTGGTTGTGCATTTAACACACCTTGCCCCACATGTGCACTTTTCATGCATTGGTCATGCATTGCACTTAGCCACCTCTTGCACACAACTTTACTACCCTTGTCATGCATTGGTTTATACCTTGTTTCTTCATCCTAGTATGTCATGTTTACCTTATACTTTGTAGCATTTTGTTTCATCTTAGGTTTGAGCTTTATTTTCTCATGCATCATTGCACCCTCATGCATCATTGTCATTGTTCATGCCTTCATCTCTTGCCTTCGTTTCTTCTTGCTCCTTTGTCTATTCCTGACAAAAAGGGGGATAGTATACTCTGGGGAGTATATCTGAGAGTTTTTGTCATTTCTATATGACCCTTGTGCACATTTTTAGGGGGAGAAATTCTATTTCTTGTGCACACTTGTAGGGGGAGAGATATTCCATAGGAGAGATGCATGTACCAAGAGGGAGAAGACATTGATCTAATAAAAAATACTTTGTCTTGGTGTTTGGTGTTTGATCAAGTTGCTCACATGTTTCACATCATGTTTACTTGATCGCAATTTATTTGTTACATTATACTTGTCTGTTTATTACTTGCTTTATTTTAAGGGTCTAATGTGTTTTATGCAAGTGTTTCAGGTTACAAGTATATATGTTCCATGTTCATCATAGCTCCTATGATTCATGATAGGGGGAGTGATATGATAAGAAAAGTACTATTTACTGTTTGTACCTGCTACCTTTGTAGATTTTTAAGGTTTATGTTTGGTTTGTACCCATGTTGCTTATGTAAGCTTTAAGAGTTTTGGTTTTATGTACACCTATAGGCTTTTGTGGTTTGTGCCATGTTTTATGCAGCCTTTGTACTTTGTTAAATCAGTACTTCTAACCTAATGCTATGCATTCTTTTTTAAGTACTGTCACTCTTGTGCCCGTGTAGGATTTTTTCTAGATGCACATACTTCGTGTAGTGTGCATTGGTTGAGTGTTGGTCACTCAAGTGATTTGTCTTATGTTTGTCATCTTGAATGTCCAGATGTTCATTCCAAGTGTGGACGAGCATTGTGATCACTTGATTATAGTGATTGCATATTTTGGTCTTGCCATGGTTTATTGCTTTCTTCCATTGTGCTTGATCGCATTGTGCTTGTTCCATATGCTTTACAAGTTTTCTGCATACAATGAACTTATTGTGTTGTTATGTTTCAGGAGTTACTTGTTCTTATGGTTCTAAAACTCCACAGATTCTAGAGTTAGGTGTGAGTGAGTTTTTCAACTATTCCTAACTCACATGTTAAATCTAGAGTTTATTTTAGAGTTTTGTCATGAAATAGCTAAAGGGGAAGATTGTAAGGTTGAAATTTATCAACCATCTTGTTGGCTTTATTCCGTGCCAATTTGCTTGTAATTTAGCACTTAGTAACCTTGCATTTATGTGGAATTATTGTAAGGGTAGTGTGTGAGAAAAGGTGAAGAAAAGCTTAAGTATGTGCAAGAAAGCAGGGGTTCGCGGCTAGGACTCGTGGCTGACTCGTGACTGGCAAGCCACTAAATGCAGGCATGTGAGAAGCACATAGGGGAGCTGAAGGGTCGCACTAGTTGTTGCCCTATAGGACAAAAGTCCCAGGCTGGCCAGGACGTTACGTCGTGACTTAAACTCGAGACTTGGACAAGCCACGAGGTCAAGCCACCAATCAGCCTTGTTTGGCAAAAACTGACTCTTCGTATTCCAAACACACACTGCTATATATAGACCCTTATACCCACTAGTTTGAGAAAGCTTTCAGAGATAATTTTGTAAGAGAAACCCTAGAGAAAAACAAGATTGCCTCATCCCTAATCTTTATCTTGGAGACTCTACAAATTCCTCTACTCGCTTCCTCTCCATTGTCATACCCTTAAGAGTTTATTTACCAAATCCTTATCTCACCATACCTACGTCTGTGAGAAGATTCATTTGGTGCTAAAGGAAGCAGTTTGGAAGGAACCAATATATATTAGTTGGTGCTATGGTCTAGTAGCGGAATCCAGGAAGTTAAAGAAGAAATAGGTTCGGCATAACCTCGTTGGAGCAAGAAGCTTGGAGGGCTTAGGTACTTGGGTAGATTAGGCTTGGAGGGGTCTTCTGCTATTCATGTATCCCAATTATATTGTTTAGTGGATTATTTGACCGTTTGGAGGGCGGCGGAGAGGTTTTACGCCGAGGACTTTGGTTTCCTCTTCGATACACATCGTATGTTGTCCGTGTGTTTGCATCTTCCTTCCCTTTATCTTTACCTTATATTTATTGCTGTGGATGTGTTTATATTTGGCATAGATTAATTATCAATTCTGTGATTGGCTTATATTCATGTTCCGCACATTAATTGTTTGATTATAAGATTGAATTGGTAATTTTATAATTTGGGATCTAAACATTTAAGGGTGTTTTATAGACATTTTGAACTTTCAATATTTACTCGATAATGATGCTCATTTGTAATGAGCATGACGTTATCTTGTTGATTACGAGTTCGACCTTGCCTCGCAACATAACGAGCATTCATATCCAGGATATCAATGTAATGCTTCTCACAAAATGATATCACAGTGGTGAGTAAGCCATCCCATCCATCATCTCTAAATTTTTGAATAAGTGCTTTAGTAGATAAAACTAAATGCATGACATTTAAAATGTCTTGAGATTGGCTTTGCAAAGCTTGACAAAGTTTATCAGTGATCTCTATAGTTTCCTTTTCAAGATGCAAGATGAAGAAAAATTCAAATGAAGTTAAACCATTATAAGCTGACTCTGCTTTTGCCTGATGTTCTCCATCAATTGCATTATCAATTATATTTTGCAAAACTTCAATAGTTGAAGTAAACATCCTTAATAAGCTAGAAACTGATCTAAAATGTAAACTCCAACGTGTTTCTATAGGTCGTTATAAAGTGCCAATTTGATTAAGTCAAAGAATATATTCCCTTCGTTAGAGTCAAAGCTGCAATATCAACAACATGAATAAACCCAAAAAAACGTTCTTTCACAAAGCCTTCTGCATCAACATATCTAAAAACCATAGCCATTTGCTCTTTCATGGACTCATCACGAGCTTCATCAACCATTATGCAAAACTTTGCATCACCAATTTCTTCTCGAATGGTCTTCTTCACTTTGGCTAAGAAAACATGTAGAATTTCCTTTTGAATCCTAAGTGTTGTGTAGGTTGCATTTGTGGGAGCTTTTTCTATTATTTCAGCAACCTTCTCATTCCAAAAAGTCACAATACCCAATGATTCTAAAAAGTTCCCACCATTTAATGAACTAAAACTTTCATCATTACCTCTAAAAGCTATAGCTTGAAAGGCAAGATACCGGACAATAAAAATTATGGCCTTCAGTTGCAACCGATTATTTGCAATTTGTTCAGTAGTGAAATGATCAACTACCCTTTGCAAATTCTGCGATTGGTTCATCAAATCCTTACACATTTGCTCAGCAACTCTATGAGCTGAGTTAGGATCTTTTCCTATATGACGTTGAAAATAACAATCTTTGCCCCCAACCTTTTTCCAAGATCTAAATCCACCAACAATGAATGCATTTTGTCCCACAACCCCATTTGGATTATGAAAGAAAAAGCAAGGTAGATAATAAGCTGCATCTGTTGTTGGAGAATATTCAAGCCATTTTGAATAATTTCTAAACCAAGAAGCTTGAAAGTTACGATTGCGCTTTCCACTTTTTTTTTACCGTCTTTAGAGGAGGTTGGTGCGGACCTTTTTTAATGTAAGCCTGTCGAATTTCATCACGTTGATTAACATGATATTCCTATATTTGTTTGTGTGTTTCGAGATCATAATCCAAAGAATCAAGGTCAATTCTTTGAAATTGTGTTTGAGAGATTAGAATATCAACATTTTTCGGAATTGGAACATTCACATTTTCTAGAATTGGAATAGCAACATTAGTTGTTGGTAATTCCACGTTGACTTCGGAAGAATTTGAAGTTGAACATTTTCTTTTGAAAAAATCAAGCATTGTAGTTGATTTTTTCATGATCTACAAATAAAATAAGAATCATATAAGAATCCCTATTATTTTCTTAAATTTGTGTGACAATTTTCTATATTATATGATTTTTTTTTTCTTTTTGCCTTTGGTTTGCCTTTATTTATGTCTTTGTGTTTGGTCTGCCTTTTTTTATGTCTTTGTGTTGTCTCCCTCTTTCTAACACTGACCCACTAATCCAATGAATCCTACTGGCTACTACTGACATTAATTGACCTTACAGGAAAAAAAAAAGGGTAAAGTTAAAGACTTTAACTTTACCTTTTGTCCGTTGCCTAACTCAACTTGTCCCTATTATGCCCAACTACCAGTCAATAAAGAAAAAACTAATCTCTACAACTATAAACTCTACTCTCTCTCTCTCTCTCTCTCTCTTATCTATATAGAGAGTCATAAACACAGAATCACAAAGTCACAAAGCCAAAAAAAAAAAAAAAACACCACAGGCAGCACAGATTCAATTCACAATCAGTCAATCACCAACACCAGTTCAATTCATCAGTAAAAACACAAACATGAAATACCACTAGTCCACAAGGCACGAGCACAGTTTTTGTGAATCTCAGATTCTCAGATCAGATCACTAACATTTTATACTTATTAAGTTTTGAAGGAAAAGATAAGAGTAAATACCTGTGAGCGGTGGCAGCAAGTGGGTCTCGAGCAACCGGCAATGGCGGCAAGTGGGTTTGAAGTGGGCAAGGTCTCATTGGTATGGGTCTCTGGTAGCAAGATCAACTGAACAAGATGGGTCTCGCAGCACTCTCACTCTCATAAGCATCACAACAACACGGCGTGGGCATCGGCGGTAATGGCGTGGGTGTCGGTGGCAATGACGACGTCATGGGGTGGGTCTCTCTATCTCGCCTTTCTATCTCTGATCTCTCTGTCTCGCCTCTCAGCTCTTAAGTCTTACTTTCCTTTCTTTTCTTTTTGTTTCTTTTTTTTTTTTCCTTCGTTTTTTTGCTTTTGGTTTCTCCGTTTGGTTTGGTTTTGGATTGCTGAGGTCGGAGAGCTCAGTTTGTTTTTTTTTTAGATTTACATGGGTCATCAGTCATGGGCTAGCTGGATGATGGGCAAGGGTTCATATTTTTGGTAGGGGGGCCGGAGCTAAAACTAAGGAGGGGCCCAAGCTCTTTTCTCATTTTTTTTCGAAAAATTTTAGCTGTAAATTTTTTTTTTTGGGCCCGGGGGGGGGGGGGGGGGGCGGGCTAGGCCCCCTTGGCCCCCTCCTAGGTCTGTCCCTAACTAAAATCTTCATATTACTAGTTAGAATTCTATAACACATTTACAAATAATAACTCGAATCATTTGCCTCCAAATAATACATGAATATACCACCTCAACATTGAAGCTAGGCCTACCACTCCTAAGGCTAACAAACCCCAACTACCTAACGTCCAATAGAATCAATTATGATATCGTTAAACTTTACAAGATTGAGTCACCAACCATTTATGGCCCAAATCTCTCAATTTAATATAGCACTCTAATCACCATCAATAAATTGGGAAATTATCGTGTACTTCCAGAATACCATAAATGCGTACTCCGAGAGTACATAATAATTTTTCCAATAAATTAAGCTCCATGCTCGACGTGTAGCTAATTTATTTGTAAAACTGTTGGAGATTGGGATGAGATAAAACCTAGTAAGTAGCATAATTAATGGGGGCGGGGGAAATGCAAGTCTCAAGATAATGGGCATTTTACAAAACATGTTATACTTTTGGAATTTAAATGAAAATCCAGCAAATTCATCATTGGTAAAATGACAAGAATGATTAAAACCATGCAGTTGTAGACGACTAAATTTCTAGTTTGAAATAAATCAAACAAGTAAAAATAGTTTCACAAATGCGAATTTGTATAGATGATTGTGTGGTACAATTCTCTGAAATTACAAAAGAGTGATCCTTTGATTCAATCTTCTTGCAAGACTTATTGATTGGAATTGTGGTGATGTGATTATGATTTGAACACAAAATATCCTTCAATTTGACTAAAGAATGGATCAAAGATCTTTGAAATAGAATTACAATGAATCTTTGGCTATGAGCTTATTAGAAATCCTTTGTTCTTCACGTTCTTCGTGTTCTACGTGTGTTCTTTGTTTTCGAAGGTTTGTGTTGGAAGTTCTTTGGTGCTTTAAAGGCTTGAATTCGTAGAGCTTAGTTGATTTTATGGCTTGTTGAGGTTTCTGGAGGCTTTTGAGCTTGATTCTGGTGAACTTTGAGATCTAGGTAGATAGTTTGGATAATTCTGCTTTGAATGTTCTTCAATTTTGAGTTTGAATTTCTTGAAGTTCTTGAAGGTTTTGAGGCTTGATTCTTGTAGAGTTTCTATACTTCTGAATCTCCTCTGATGCTACTTGTGCTCTAGATGGCTTGGTGTCTTCTCCCAAGATGTCTTGGTGTCTTGGTATGTCAAATGCCTTAAGAAGGCTTCTATTTATAGGAGTTTAGGGGTGGGTAAGTGACACGTGATGGAGTCTGATTGGTAACATATGTCACAGCTTGATTGGTCTGCTTATGTCATTGCTTATATGTGTTGGATTGCATGTGTCATCTCTTACATGTGTTGGACTGCTTATGTCATTACTTACACGTGATGATGAGTGATTGGTTTTTGCATGACACTTAGCAAATTTTTGTTTTTGAGTAGTGATAGCAAAACCTAGTAGCAGTATGTGGCATGTTGTATTTGGCTGTATTTTGTGGACTTGGTAGTATGATGTGTCAACTTGTGATAGGTCGGGAATTTTTCCTCTCTATAGCAATACAAATCTTTCTCAAAATATTTCAACTTGAAACTACATACAATATGCTGTGAGCTATCAAAACACCATTCCAAAACCTGAAAATTCAACCTAAGGCCACATGACAACACCATTGTTAGGATTAGTGCCCATAAATCCTATTGTATGATGCTATGTATGATATTAAGTTTGACATTATTTATGACTTAATATTGTATTTAATGAATTTGTTTTATTATTATCTGAATTAATGGTAACATGAATATTAGGACATTATCATTTAGTCCATGAGATGCATAGTATCTGATTTATGTGAAAAGTCACAGAAGATATAAATCACAAGTTCTTTGTAAACTCAGAATTATAGTTCGTAGTCAGTGATGAAATTGGGCATTTCATCTGCGAAAACTATAACATATCAACCATGATGATTTGTCTTGATCATGGAAGTGGTGACTTCTGGTTGATGTATTAATATGCTTTAAGAGTTAAGACATATTGAATTGGACTGCTGTAAGATTTATTATTTCCTAAGGACTGTCAAATAAATAGTAAATCTCACAACTTGTATTTGTATGAACTCTTAATCCTGAGAGAATAATGGACCTGATCATAAGGTGTAGGTTGTTTTGATATATCAGGAGTGAGATCTATAGTAATGGTCAAAACCTCAGTATGTTGGGTAGTCATATTTAGTGTTGATGGAACATGTATTCTCAAGATGGAATTCATAGTCTCTTAACAGAGATATAAAGTATTCCCTTGAGATAAGTTTAATGAGTTTGTTATTCAGAGAGTTAGGCCTAACCACTTTAGTAAGACTAAAGTATATATTTATGGAATTGGATTTCACAAATATATAATGAATAACATTAAAGGATTAAACCGAGTACTTAAGAATTAAGATGTAGTAATTTACAAAGTGATAGTCTACATTAATGATTTTGTATTACTACGAATATTTTATGAAGGAGTTGCATGTATAATATAGTCTTGGGATATAATATATAGATAAAGCCTAGAGTGCAACTATATTTATATAGTGGTATTAAATATAGATAATGGTAACTTTGGACTTGTCAAGAGTTGACAGAAAAACCCAAAGTCCATTGGAGCTAGTGTCTTATTAGTCTCTTTTGGTCCCACTTCAAGCCACACACTTAAACCTAATTGGAAAGGCCCAAAAGTTTAGCCCAATTAGATAATTGGTTAGATAAAAAGGGAAAAACGTACAGAATTTTCTGTGTGTAAAAAAAACATCATTGAAAGATGGTGTATATGAGAGTGTAAGTCACTCTTTTGATTTTCCTTTTCTAACCAATTGAGAGTCCACACTTCTTGGGCGTTAGTGGAATTGGAGTGAAAATTAAAAGTATTCCTAAGTGCTTCAATCTTTAGTTTTGAAATTCACCGCTTCAAGGTACGCTATCTTGTTCTCAAATTCTGAAATTTACTTAACGCATGTTATCAATTTCGAACGATGTAGATCCGTTATTTTCCACTGTGTACATACGTATTTCCATCAACCGTCACAAAGACGGAACTCATCCCTAACACACAGCCGGAACTGATCTACTGTCACAAAAAATGGAACTTGTCGCCGTCATAAAAACAGAACTCATATGCTGTCACAAAGACGAGTGCTAAGTGTACGTTTTTAGACCCCTTAAAATACAAGTTGTTTAATACAATGATATGATAACTTAGAAAAATCAAACGGGTAAAAAACCTGGAGAGGATTTAACCTAACTATTCTCAAGGTAAAACATATCCACTATAAAAGAATTGAAGTTTTACAATAAGACTTAGACCATTAATATCCTACTGCTACCTCGTATAGAAAACTTACTACCACAACCATGTGACAGTTTCAAGTCCACGGACTACTTCTTTCCTTGATCCACAACAACCACAAGTACTCCTACTTGTGTTTTCTTTAAATTCTTGAAACAGTAACCAAAGCGATCATCAAGTTCTTAACATCAATCTTGATCTTGATAACCCTAAGTGTGTATGAAGGTAAACACCTATTGATCTCACAGAAGATTCACACACACAGCATATCAACAACCTTTAAAATGTGGTTAGGTTTTTTCCTTTTATACTTAAAGTAAAACATAAAACTCTACACGTCATATGAGCTTGGGTTAAGTTGAAAATTTTGTAGAAAAAACAATCTGCACGAGATTCAATCGATCGAGCCTTGCAGATTTAGCCAATAAATTCTACAATTCATTCGATTCCAACTTTACACATAAACACACTTTGAGCAGCCTAAATTTAGACTCTAAGTTTTGATCATAGTTTGCTAACATTACACATTGAAGTTCTAATACATTTAGATCATAAAGTCTTAGAACCTAACAAACTCCCCTATTGGCAATCCATGACAAAACACATAACAAAATTGAAATGCTCAAAGTTGCAAAACAACCTAATAAACAATTCAACCTAACTACTATCTATTAGTTGCCAATGAAATTAGCAGCACGATTGAATAAACTTGTGTATTCCTAAAACACTCAACAAATACATAAACACATGTGGGGAAAATATAAGTAAAACAAAATAAATTCTTGATTTCACAAAACAGAAAAATAAAAGACATATATCATGAATAACCTCATAATATAAATCAATAGCCAATGTAGCATATGTGAAACAAGAAACAAGAATAGAAATAAAAACATAAAACAAAGTATCTCCCCCTAACATATACAACCCATAAAAATAAATACATCAAGCCAAAATACATCATGAAGCATCTAGATACAATCTAAAACTCCAAAGCTCCAAAAAGTCAAAATCTTCCCCTATCTCCATCAATATGCACTCCCCCTTTTTGTGACGAATTGCCAAAGGGCAATCAAAGCTCATCATCAAAAGGAGGTGGTGGGGAAGACCGCCGAACACTCGCCAAATTTGCACGTAATGCCTGAAGCTCGTGAGCACATCTACCAAAAGCTGTCCATATGCCGCCTGAACGGTCATGACAGTGGGGTCAACAAACTCCTCAGCTGTAGGATCACCTATAAAGAAGGAGGATGAGATGTAGCACTTGTGGAAGACTCTACTCGAGGGTGTTTAGAGCTAGCTTTCATTTGAGTTGCTCTCTACCTAAGGAAGGTGGCACTTGTGAGAGCTATGATATGGACAGGCTCAGAAGCAAGAAACTCCTCTAATCCTAAATGTAACAAAATCCTATGTATAAAAACAGGGAAGAAAAGACCATGTGACTTAGAACTACTCCTATGAACCTTAACTAAAGAACGAATGAAAAGAGACGGAAAACACATAAAAGCATCAGTCACAAAAGCATACAAAAAAACAAATCTCTCAATAGAAATGGTGTGAATATGAGAGATAGGCCAAATCGAATGACAAGAAATCTGGAAAAACAAGTAATTAAGCTCAATAAGCTCATAGGAGGTGATGCGAGGATTAGTACCCCAACTAATGGAAGTACCGGTGAGATATGACATAATGTTATCAAGAAGAGGGGTCACAGAATAAGGATAGACTAGCTATTGTACCAAAGGTACCCTAAGAGCAGAGGCCACCACTGAAGGAGTAATGGCATACTCTTCACCCCTTATCCAATTCATCACGTAGTAAGTGTTGGAATCATTAGAGTGGATAGAGAGGTTCGAATAGTACTCTCTTATCAAGGCCGCCAGAGGAGGGTACTTTATATCCATAAGAGGTAACCAACCCCTATGCTCAATATTCCTCCTAATCTCCCCATCAAGCTCATCTAAAATCACCTTCTGCTCAGCCCAAACAGACCTAAATATAATAAGCTTTTCATAAGTCTCTTGGTTTTTCTCAAACCTAAACCTCTCACCATGATGCTAAGGATTGGAGGAGAAAGACAAAAAAAAAAAAAAAAAAAGAGGAGAAGAACAGAAAGAAAACCCAAATCAGACTGCATTAGAGAGGGTTAGACAAAACAAATATAGAAAATAACAATCTATATGATGTATGACATAAATGTACAAATGATGCATGCCCTAATGTAGTGAAATTTGTTCAATCATACATTATAACCCAATAATTGACTTGAACATAGAGTTTTAGAACAAAAAATCCCAAATTTGAAATATCCAATTTCAAAAATTTAACCAAATTGAGTAATTAATCATTACATTAGATAGAAATCATCATATAATGACATAATCAATCAATCAATTACACAAGTCAATTTTACCAAATTAAACTCAATTGAACAAAAACCCCAATTTCTTAAAGTTTCAAACCCTAGAAATTTCAATTAATCTCAAATCATCAAATTAAAGCATGAGAAACATGTTTACAACATCTAAGAAAAAAAACCCATTGGTAAAATATGATTAAAAACAACCCTAAAATAAAAAATCTCAAAAATCTTAGGTTCAAATTTCTCATGTAAAATGCATGAAAAAAAACGAAGAAACTAAAATATGGCTTGGATTGGATTGGTCAAAGAGGAACAATCAAGAGAGTGTTTTAAAAGTAATGGAGAACACGTGAGAAAACCTTTTTTAAAACACCTTGAGGCCAAATTTTGATCGATCAAAAAATAGTTTCGATCGATCAAAAAGAAATTTCGATCGGTCTAGCATCAATCAAGCCAGGTAGATTTAAACCTTAATTTTTATCGCATTTTCGATCGGTCAAGCAATAGCTTCGATTGATTGAAAATCTAGAAAAAATAGATTTTTGAAAAACAGAGCATTTTAATACAGAAACTCTTCAAAGCACATTGTTTTATGAATAAAATGCATGAGTATGAGATGAAAAATTTTTCAAAAACATTTGAATTCAATCTAAATCTTCCAAAAACAAGATTTTCAATCAATTTGTCCTCAAAACTCAAACAATAAACACATTTTTCATTAAAATCAAGGAACTTTTAATCTTGGCTGGCTACAACAAGGTTGCACACAATATCATGTACTACGTTTAGTAAAGAATAACTTGTATAGTGTGTGCAACTAGTAATAGCATGAGATACATGTAAGGTGATAAGTAAATAGTGATTAATCACAATTTCTACAAAATTCATCACATAAGTTTGAAAGTGTAAAGTTGTGATTTACAACTATGTTTTATGTTTGCTTTATTCCATGACAATAAGTGTTGTAATTGCTTTAATTTTGTTCTTTATATTTTGTGGGATTTTATTGTTTTGAGTTTAGTATTAAATTGGTGAAGAATCGAGCTTGAAATTAAGATCAGTGCATTTCATGACTGGCTTGCGAGAAGTTCGCGAGAAAGGTTCCCACGAAAAGGGCATGTGAAAAGTACATGACTGGAAGCTGAAAAGTCATGCTAGGTTGTTGATTTTGCGAATATTTCGCAGGTAAGGCCTTCTTGTGAGATACCTACGAGACTCTCTACCTAGAGCATTTTTAAGTGTGACTTTCTTACCTTTTACCCATACTATATATACCTTAATTATCCACAAATGTAAAGGAGGCAATTCAGAGAGAAAAGCCTTAGATAGATTTTCTACAATATACACATCCATCTTTTAGAGAGAGAGTTACTCATCTTTAGTGAAAAATTATTGAAGCCTCTTCTCCTTCTCTCTCCCATTGTCATATCTTGAGAGGAGATTTGTATCCAAACATAACCCACACATATTTAGAGTATAAAGAGTATTTTGGAGCTTAGGAAGTTTTGAAGATTTGTCAAAAGAAGCCGGTGAGACTTAGTGGATGCAATCAGGCCTATTGTGGGATCTGAAAATCTAAACAAGACACGGTTTCAAGAAGTCTTGTTGGCATAAAAGCTTGGAGGGCTTAGGTACATCGGGTAGATTAGGCTTGGAGGGTCTCTTACTAACTCATGTATCCCAATTGATTGTCTAGTGGATCGATTTACCACTTGGAGGGCGGTAGAGAGGTTTTTCACCAGGTTCTTTGGTTTCCTCTTCGATAACACATCACTGTATTATCTTGTGTTTGCATCTCTCTTCCCTTACTCTTGTGGTTTACTTTTATTATTTGTTGTTCATGTTTATACACTAGAGTAGTATTGGTTGATTGTGCTTCATTTACTCTTATTTCCGCACTTAGATAAGTTAGAGTAAAAGCAATCTTACCGTTTATTTTAATTGAGGGTCTAAATAGCTCTTGTGTATTCACACATTTTCAAGCATTCGATTGGTATCAGAGTTGGTACACTTGTATTGGTTTCATTACCTAAGTGTGATCCTTGACTCCTTGTGTGTTTTGCCATGGATAATGCTTTGTATGCTTCTATGGATATTGTTGATTGTAACATGCTATGTGTTTGTGGAAATGCCTTTATGAGTGTTTATCCACATGATTGTGATGCCATGTTATATGAATCTTTAGGTGTTGTTGATATTCTAAATATCAAACTCTTAAAGAAAAAAACTAAGAAGTTTCAAAAGAATTTCAGTAAGTTCATTTGTAAAAATGATGACTTGATTGCTAAGCTCAATGAATCTAATAAATTGGTTGAAAAGTATAAGAAACTTGTTTAACAATCTTTTGAAAAGATGAAAAAATTTGAATGTGGACTTGGATGCTAAACTTGTTTTGTCTAACAAACTTGTTGATGAGTTAAAATGTGAAAATGAATATTTTAAGATGCATGTCAAGTATTTGATTGCTGATCCTATTACTAATAAGGATGAAAATATTTGTTGCAATCATGTTGTGGTACCCGATTTTGTGCATATTGTGTGTTCTACCTCAAAGAACAAATCGGTGTAAATTCCTCCACATAAAAGAAATCAAAAGATGGAGAGAAAGGCTCTTAAGCCAAAGCCTCTGTTTAGGTCCCATCCTAGGGAATTGAGTGGATTTAAGTTTGTTCTACTTGCCACCATTGCGGTGTGATTGGCCATATAAGACATTAATGTCCAAAGTTAAAGAAAGAACAAACTCATGTTAGTAGATCCCTTTCTAAAAAGTCTAGTGGATCTAAACATATTGTTTGTCACCATTGTAGTGCCTTTGGTCATCTTAGACCTCATTGCTCTAAGTTTCAAGCATTTAAAAGAATCAAAAGAAAAGAGAAATTTGAGCTTCTTGGAAGTTGTGCTAAAAAGGGTAAACTAGATTTGAGTAAAAATAGGATGTTGTTAAAGAAAATATTTAATGCTCTTAACTTCTTATCTATATGTATCTTCGGTTCTCATTCTTCTAACCCTCGACTCACTTCTCATGAGACAATCATTTCAAACAATCGTTCCGTTTGGATGAAGAAGGGTTCCTATGGTTGAGCTTTTACTCTTTTGATCCTTGATCTATTTCTTTCGATCTTTGTAGGACCTTTCATGCATTAGATGCCATATCTTCATGCATTTGTGCATCTTGTATTTATTTGCATGCATTGCTTTTTTTTTTTTTTTTTTTTTTATCTTACTTTTATGTTTTAGTTTTGTGTGAATAAAAAATCTAAAATCACATAAAAAGTGAAAAATTTAAAAAGTTTGATCGTATATGTTTGAACACATATCACATGTGAGTTTGACCTAGTAACTTCATATTCATGGTGTTGTATTTACGAGCTTAACTTGTTATGTATGCACATATATCTGTGTGGAAAAAATCTTGAAAACTATGTATGATTGTTGTAAATCGATCTTCAAGCTTGTCATGAATAATTGGTCAATAGTCTTGATGGTTTTGATACTTGCATAGACTTGAGCCTATATATCTTCTTACTTTACTTTTATGTTTTTGCAATAGAGCTCACTAAATGTAAATCTCAAAATGAAAAAGAGATTATGAGCTACAAAAGCCTGTCGCACGTACTAGTATTTGACTAGGAAAAATGGAAAGTAACTTTTGTATTGAAATGTATGGTGCTCAAAAAGCCAAAGACTAACTCTTAATGTTGAAATATCAAAAATCTTAAGCACCGATCTCAAAAGGAGATGTATTATCCAAAAAGGATCAAATGTTATAATTTATGCAGAAGCCAAATGAAAAGCTTCTAAGATTTGTAATCATTCTCTTGTAGGAGGTCATATATGTTCATTTTTATAATTGAGATAAACCATTAGACTTACTATCAGTTGTGTATGACTTGATTGAATTGATTATTGAAGCTTCACTCTGGTCTAAAGACTATTCCACATTTGATACTCACACATAACACACAAGACTTTTGTTCAATGAATGTCTATTTCATTTGTGTGATTATACATGTTCAAATGTGATGTGTGTGCTCAACTATATGTGGATCAAACCAAAATGACTTTTGTTCTTTTTATTTGCTTTTGGAAGTGATTTGTATCACCCATGTTTTTCAGAGTTTTTCAAGTTATTCTTGTGTGAAAAACATGTTTTCTGGGTATTTTCGTGACTTATTTCATATGTAAGCTCAACTAGGAGTTAAATGGTCCAAATCTCAATTTTTTCAACTTTGGACAGAGAATTTTGTAACTGTTTCGCGAGTAAGACTTACTTGCGAAAAATTTCACGAGTAATTTCGCGAGTAAACTTCCCACGAAAATTTCCAGATTGGTTTTTTAAAGGGCATTTCGTGGGTCTTTTGTTTTAAACGTCTTCCATCCTCTCCTTAACCCCTATTTTAATGCTTCAACATCAAAACCTAACTAATTTCAAGTGTTTTACATTCCATAAACATCTTTAAGGTAATCTTTAACTCTTTTCATTGATTTTGATCCTTAGATTATGTTTTTGGGGGTTTTATGTTCATAGTTAGGATTTTCTCAAATGGGAGTTGGAAAACTTAATTTTTGTTAATATTTTTTATTGGACTTTGTTTTAAATGATGATTTACTTTGGTTGTTGGCCCCTTGTCACAAGAATAACATGTATTTAGGCAAGATTTTCATATGTTCTTGCATTGTTTAACATACATGTGTAATGTGTGTACTTAAGTATTTGATAAAATGCCTAAATAACATTTTCTTGTTGTTTTAAACTCTGATGAATACCAAACTTTGGGGATCACCATAATTATTAATGTTTATTATGTTTTGATCATTGGTGGTGTGTTTTATACACTTTGCCCCGTGAGTGCTTATTCATGCATTAGTCATGCATCTCTCATGCACACTAGATGCATCTTACTGCACACACTCTAACACTTGACATGTTTTTTATCACTCACACTAGTGAAGTCTTTTTAGACCCTTTAGCATATATAACATGTTCTTGTGTCCTTGTTATACCTAAGTTTATATCATATTTCATCATCCTTAGCATGTCGTGTTTACTTTATGTTTTGTAGCATTTTTTTAATGTTTTTTTTTTTTTTTTTGAGTTTCATTTTCTCATTCATCTTGCATCCCTTATGCATCATCTTTTACCCTTGTTCATATCTTCTTTTCTTTCCCTCCTTCCTCTTGATTAATTTGTCTATTCATGACAAAAAGATGGAGAGTATATCGGTGTGTTTCATCATTTCTATATGACTCATGTGCACATTCTTAGGGGTAGAAATTCTACCTCGTTCACATTCATAGGGGGAGAAAGCCATAGGGGAGATGCATATACCAAGATGGAGAAAATATTCTTCTTAGAAAACCTTGTTTTGTCTTGTTTTACCTTATACTTGTTTTCTCGTTGTTTTATGGTGCTTTGAGTTAAATTTAGTATCTATGCTTTGTTGCTTTCATTGCATCGTGTTTGTGTGTTGGACATGCATACATCCTTTCGCTATTGTGCTCTATTAGTTACATATTCGAATGATCATTTGTTTTGCCATATGATCATTGTAGTCATTTCCACATAACTGTTCGGTGTTTGATCAAGTTGCTCATATGTTTCATAACATGTTTACTTGATCGCTCTTTACTTGTTACACTATACTTGTCCTTTTATCACTTGATTTACCTTAAGGGTCTAATGCATTTTGTGTAAGTGTTTCAAGTTACAAGTATCTTGTCTCAAGTTCATCATAGCTTCTAGATTTAGGTGTGAGTGAGTTATGCCATTGTTCCCAAACTCACATTTAAGTCTAGAGTTTGTTACAGGGTGCTTTGTCGCGGAATAGTCAAAAGAGGAGATTGTAAAGTTGTGATTTACAACTACGTTTTATGTTGGCTTTATTCCATGACAAAAAGTGTTGTAATTGCTTTAATTTTATTCCTTGTATTTTGTGAGATTTTATTATTTTGGGTTTAGTATTAAGTTGGTGAAGAATCGAGCTTGAAATGAAGATCAGTGCATTTCACGATTAGCTTGCGAGAAGTTTGTGAGAAGGGTTCCCATAAAAAGGGCATGTGAGAAGCATATGACTGGAAGTTGAAGAGTCGTTTCAGGCTGTCAATTTCGTGAGTATTTCACGGGTAAGGCCTTACCGCAAAATACCTGTGAAACTCTCTGCCTAGAGCATTTTTAAGTGTAATTTTCTTATCATTCACCTATATTATATATACCCTCATTACTTACAAATGTAAAGAAGGCAATTTAGAGAGAAAAACCCTAGATAGGTTTTCTACAACACACACCCATCTTTTAGAGAGAGAGCTACTCATCCTTAGTGAGAAATCATTGTAGTCTCTTCTCCTTCCCTCTCTCATTGTCATACATTGAGAGGAGATTTGTACCCAAACACAACCCACACCTATTTAGAGTGTAGAGAGTATTTTGGAGGTTTAGAAGCTTTAGGGATTTGCGAGAAGAAGCTGGTGAGGCTTGGTGGATGCAATCGGGCGTATTGCGGGATCTAGAAAGCTAGACAAGACACTGTTCTGAGAAGCCTTGTTAGAGTAGGAGTTTAGAGGGCTTAGGTACATTGGGTAGATTAGGCTTGAAGGGTCTCTTGCTAACTCATGTATTTCAACTGATTGTCTAGTGGATCGTGATAGGCCACAAACTGAATGATTCCTAATGATTAAACAAATTAATTAATTAGCCAAGTTATTAATTAATCAAGCAAATATATGGAAGCACAAACAAATCACCAAAAACTAAATATGCATTGAAAATTGAAAGACACGGTGATTTGTTTACGAATGGGATAAGCCCTTGCGGCAAAAACCAAATCGGGTGATTTTCAAGTCACCACTCTCGAAACTCCACTATTATCACAACAAGCGGTTACAAGTAAAGGAATCCAAAGTATCTTACCAACCTACAATTGAACCCTTATCCCAATACTCAATTGGACTTGATCTGTAGTGATAGTTTCCCTTTTGATGCACGGTTCCCAAGTACGTGACTAACCAATTTGATGCGCAGATCCCAATGCGCGGCTTACTCTTTTGCACGAATCCTAGTACGTGACTAACTCCACAGCAACCCTTTGATTGTTGTAGTTGATTTGCAGCAACTTCACATAGAAACACCAATAAGATCTTCAATGTTGGTGTAAGAGACTTTGTTTGGTTACAAAACCCAAAAGCGTACAAGAAACGCAGCAAGAACTCTTTCTTCTGTAGGAGGAGGCTAGGGTTTCAAAAAGAAAACCTTATGAAGTTCTCTAGTGTTAAGTTTTTCTTTTTCTACCTCCTTCAAATAGGAGCTTTAATGGGCTCTCCTATTCCAAATAGGTTTACACAAACCTTAGACTTTCTTAGTTCAATAAGGATTATACAAACCCATAAATAAATAGCCTTTTAGAATAAAAATGTTATGGCTATAATCTGAAAATCCGTAAGCTTGATCGATCGAGACATCTATCGAGCTTTAATGAATCTTGACATATTAAGCTTCTGTCGAGGAGGTATCGAGACCTACAAATTGCACTTTTCTTGAGCAGTTCTTGAGTAATCTTCATGTTTTCAATTTAACCACTTGTGATGATCATCTTGAACCTACTTAGATTTACCCAAATACAAGTAAAGTGCGTTTTGTCAAAGGATATGCCAATTACATAAAAATATGTCCCCAACAATCTCCCCCTTTGGCAATCCATGACAAAACTACAAGAGTACATTGAATGTCCTAGAATACATTCTACTCAAGATTACATAATAAATAAGCCTAGTCTAAAAGATCTAAACCTTGGAAGTTGCTGCAAGAAGAAGGTTTGGAATCTTGACTTGGCTTTAACTTGTTTTTCCTGAAAGACACTAAACAAGACACATCAGGTACCATGTGGAAAATAATAACAAGTTAAATAAGTAAGAAACATGTGTATAAAGAGAGAAAAGAAACAACACACGTGAGATAAAGAGTGAAACACATACATCATTATCAAATATAGAAACAACACATGATTTATGTAAATGGTTACAAAACCAAAAGATACACAACACAAAAAATATATCAATATCAATGTGTATCAAACTAACTCTCCCCCTTAGTTAGTTACATTAAAAATATTCTTCCCTTTAACATGAAGTTCTCCCCCTAAGTCTATTACTCCCTCTAAGGAATGACATTCAATTCTCAAATTTCTCCCCCTTTTTGACACGATTGCCAAAGGACATAAAAAGCCAAAAGACATGACAGGAGACAGACAGAAAACTGACAAAGAGAGAAATGAGGAGAGCAAGGAACCATAGATCGACAAGAAAAAGAATAACAAGATGCTATGGACAAAAAAATGCAAAAAAAAAAAAATAAATAAAATGAAATGCATGCAAAGGAATCTCGATCGATCGAGAGGTGTTAAGAAAGAAGGCAAAAGAAACAAGAACAGAAGCTCGATTGATCGATCAGGTGTCAAGAAGCTATCGAGAGGTCAGAAACTTTCTCAATCGATCCATCAGGTGTCGAAGAGGTATTGAGATTGCGATAAGAAAAAAGGCTTAAGAAGCTCGACAGATAACAAGGTATCGAGGAGGTGTCGAGCTAGTTTTTAAAAAACAGTTTTTCGAGAAGAGAAAAACACATATATGAATGCAATCCAACACTTACCTCAACCAATGATCCAATCAACATATTAAGCTCTCAAAAACATCTCTCATCAAACATTTTAAGTATATGGATCCTTAGAAACACATACACACACTAAACAAGTCTAACCAATTTTATTTTTCAAAAACAAGTCAAGACAGTTTAGTGAGCATACATTATCACATGTAAACACTTGTGATGGCCAAATCACATTGTACCTGCACATGTATCAAAAGTAGCAAAGAATATTGCGTGTTGTGTGTGAAAAATATCGCAAGATTGCATATATGTATACATGTTATGACGATCTGAGATATGAGAAAAATAACTTTAACTCATACACAATCAGAATTGTTTGATGGGGACTATCACCTTCGAGGTACATCCTATAACTCCCACATCTCTTAGAATACACGCTTGCAACCATATTTAAAGCATTTTTAATCTTTTTGTTTTTTATTTTCTTTGCATATTTTCTTTTATTTTAGCATACCATACATGGGCATATAAAAGAGAAAAAAGAAATACCCAAGATGTTAAGCAATTGACATCACACTTTTGCTATGTCGAAGCATACGAATCTTTTTGACACTGCACTTTTGCTATGCCGAAACATACATGTGTCATATTACGATTGGCGGGTAATAGTGGTGAGATGGTTATTTATGCCTTTCTCTTAGAATTTTCTAGTCCTACCTGTTAAAAAGAGTGATACGAGTGTTAAGTTTAAGAGATAACTTAATCTTACTCATCACAAACAAGAGCCGCAAAGCTCACTTGTTTAGTTGTGTATAGAGATG
The DNA here is from genome assembly GCA_030445155.1 of Quercus variabilis. Classification (NCBI taxonomy): domain Eukaryota; kingdom Viridiplantae; phylum Streptophyta; class Magnoliopsida; order Fagales; family Fagaceae; genus Quercus; species Quercus variabilis. The sequence goes on along the minus strand of CP129446.1, from coordinate 42,582,561 downwards.
CTCATTTAAGCTACAAGAGATACAAAATTTAGAAAATTTTATTTCAATGGCCATCCAAGGTACACAAGTACCAAAGTACGCAAAACACACAATATTTTTGTATTTTTCAAATTTTCAATTTTTTTTTTAATTTTTATATAGAAAAAACAAAATAAACAAAACTAAAAATAAATACATAAGAACATATTAAACAAAGTCAAGTATAAAACTAAACTGATTAAAAAAAATGTAAAACACACAAGTAATGCAACAAACAAAAACAAGAAGATAGAAGAAAGTAATAAAATCACTTAGAGTCCTTTTTCTTCCACACCTTGGAAGAACCTTTCCTTTGATTGAGCCCTTGAATCGGCTGTGAGGGAGAAGAATTGAAACCATTCAAGTTTGAAAGGAACATGAGGGCTTTCAGAAGGTCTCCAAGAGGAGCAAGAGAGGATTGAAGCTGATTTTGGTTTCCAGATGCTATCATGCCGTTGTTCTATTGAGTGGCTAGCCACTTGTAGCAATTTGGTCGAGTATGACCAGCAGCTCCACAATGATGACAGAGATGCTGCTTCTTTTATTTAGGTTTTTGAGAGTTAGCCTTCTTAGCCTTAGGGTTTTTAGTATATTTTTTATCTTGCTTAGGGGGTGTTCCTAAGATAAATTTACCATTGTCTAAGTTCTCACTAGCTAATTCAGTTTTAACATTAGTATTCTCAATTTCAGTATTATTAGCAGGAGAAACAAAAACAGTAGTACTAGTAGAAGCTGTTAAGTTCTAAATGTTTAGAACAATTGGCAAATCTTGAACACAAACTTGTCTAGATATAGATTTTAGAGTCTATAGGTTTTATTAGACAATGCTCAAGGTGATTCAAGTCAAGATTTAAGAACATACAAGCTGCAGGAAGAAGACTTCATATTTTGCCTGGTTCGATCGATCGAAGAACAGGCTTAATCGATCGAAAATCGTATCCGCAGAATTTTAAATCGGCCCAAACAGCAGTTTATGCCCATTAAAGATTAGGGTTTCAGATCTACTTCTCACACTATATAAAGGAAACCCTAAGCCACATTTTTGGGACTTTTGGAGAGAGAGATTAGAGTGCCTCTTGTGCCTCCTTTTATTTTTAGGGTTTTGTACCCAAACCTCTCTAAGGTTGTTGCTCATACATTGCTGTTTTGTGTAAATCTCTTGTGAGATCTAGAGGAGTTTTCCTTTATACAAAGTTTAGGATTTTCAAGATAGAGATTAATTCAACATCTTGATGATCAATTAAGTTGTTACCATTGAAGTTTAAAGAATATCAAGCGTGGGTGCTTGTAGCTGATTGAAGAATTCAAGAAAGAAGGAGTTTGTGGATTCAGAGCTTGCACGGGGTCGTGTCAATAAGTTCTACTGGTAGGTAGCATGAGGAAGTCGAGCGGGGAGCTTGTAAGTACTTTTGTATGAACTTCGATTCTTTCATAGTGAATTCAGTTTTGCCTTGAGAATCGGTAGGTAAAATCATCCCCAAGTTTTTTACCGTGTAATTTCCTAGGTAATCATATCTTGCGTTATTTATTATTCCGCTGCTTTATATTCTTGATATGATTGTTTGATTGTTTTAACCTAGAATTGATTAATTTGACTAAGTAACAACTTGGCTAATTAACTAGGCTACTCAATCTGGTTGTGTGTTAAGGGGTCTAAATTTTCAACAAGTGGTATCAGAGTGGGTAGCTCTTCTTGTTGTAGATCTTTTGATCTAAGAGCTGATCCTTGACCCCTGTTGTCATGGATAATTTGAAGTGTCTTTCTGATTATACTTCTGCTGATTTGATTGATGCCTGTGATGTTTTGAATAAAAATGACACTATTGTTTCTATTGATTTTTTTGATGCTTTTGAAACTCTTCGTAAAGAATTATCTAAATCTTTGAAAATTGTTAAGAAATTTAAAGAAGAGTTAAAATTGGCTAATCTTGAAAAAGATGAATTGATTGTGAGATTAGATGAGTCTAATAAAAAGAATGAATTTTTGAGAAATCAAATTTCCTCTAAAGATGAGAAGATGAAAAGCTTGGAACAAGAGTTAGTTGAATTTAAAACTAAAAGTAAAAATTTGACTAGTACCAAGCCTGCTGTTGATAACAGAAGTGTTTCTGTTTCTCTTAAGTCTAAAATTGAGAAAGTTTATATCCCTCATTTTAAGAGGAATAATAAAGAAAATGCTTATTTTGCTAGGTTAGATAAAGGTAAAAGTTCTGATGTAGACGCTGAAATTTCTAAATCTATGTCTAAACCTACTGTTAGAGAGCATAATAAATCTGTTTTTGTGCCTACCTATCACCTTTGTGGTGTTGTTGGTCATATTAGACCAAATTGTTCTTTGTTGAGGCAAAAACCTAAATCTGAGACTAGACTTGTTGTTAGGAATACTGATGTTCCTAAATTTATTCCTGTTTGCCACTTTTGTGGTGTCCATAGTCACATTCGTCCTAATTGTCATAAATTGAAATTTAAGCATTCTGTATTTCAATCTAGGACATGTGATGATATTTCTCCTGCCATAAGTCTATATAAATTATTTCATATGCTTTTGAAAAATTTGAGCTTGTTGGCTTGTGAAAGGAATTTGCAGGATTTCAGTCTCTCTCAGAAGATTGGTGTAATCCCTCAAATACACTCTGCTTCCCATGGATTTTCACCTACAAAGCCAAAGACTCGTGCTAAATGGGTGAGAAAAGATTCTCCAAGGTGAGTGTTGCTAACTTGTCCCTAATTTAATTCTTTCAATTAATTGTGGACATGTTTTGTTTTTGTTTTTTATTGTTTTTTTTTTAGGTTGTTTTTTTGTTTTAAAAAAAAAATCCAAAAACATTGAAATTTTTTTTAAAAAAAGACAAAAATATTTTATTTTCTGTCTAGTTTTTCTTTTTGAGGATTACATGAGTTATGATATCTCTCTCTTGATTTAGAACATGCTTGACATTGTGGAGAAACTTGAATAGTTTGTGCTAAGCTATTTCTGATTTTGTGTGAGTATGTACTAGTTTGTACATGTACTCATGGGTTAATTAAGAAATTGATATTTCTTGTTTATGTACCCTTTATAGCTTAGTTAAACACTGTCATGCATTGCATTTGCATTGTTCATTTAGCATAATATGTGTTTTTTTTTTTGGTCATATAGCTTTTAAAACCAAAAAGATTTTTGTGATTTGTATTTCATATCTTGGGTTTATAATCAAGGATTGGCCATATTATCTTTACATAACAAGTTTATGACCTTGTTTAACTTTGATGAGTTTATTTATTGCACTTGACTAGTTGAAACTTTGTAGTGCATGTTGTGTGGGAAAGATGTTTATGGTTGTTGATCATTTTGTCTTGATCTTGAATTCACATGTTATTTGACTGTCAGACTTGATCATTTTGAGAAATGCATAAATAACTATCTCACCACTGTTCATTAGCTAATCATGAACACTTTAGTGCATATCATAAGATTCTGTGCTCAAGAAAATGTAGTACATGCATAAAAAGAACATAAGGTGTTGCCTCGGCTTAATTGCTTAATGCTTAAAATTGGTGTGTACTATTAGGCTTGATGCCATCTCACATAAATAAAATTGGTGTGTATTATTAGGCTTGATGCCATCTCACATAATAATGAGGCAAAAATACAAGAAACTTACATGATTGCAAGCTTTTGTTCTAGGAGATGTGGGAGTTATAGGATGTAACTCTTTAAGTGATAGTCTCTTTTAAATTCTGTGTGATGAATTTTGTAGATTTTGTGATTAATTGCTATTCACATATCACCTCACATGTATCTCAAGTTTTTGCTAGTTACACACACAACACAAGTTACTCTTTGTTAAACTTGGTACATTTTATTGAGTGTGATCTTGTTGTGGTCATCCAAGATTAAAAGTTCCTTGATTTTAATGCAAAATGTGTATAATGTTTGCGCTTTGAGGATAAATTGATTGAAAATCTTGATTTTGGAAGATCTATGTTGAATTTAAGTATTTTTGAAAAACTTTTCGTCTCATACTCATGCATTTTTTTATAAAACAATGTGCTTTGAGAAGTTTCTGCATTAAAATGCTCGGTTTTTTCAAAAATCTGATTTTTCCAGAATTTCGATTGATTGAACTTGTTTTTCCATCAAATCGAAATTACGATTAAAATTTTTGGTTTGAGTCTGCTTGACTCGATTGATGTTCAATCGATTCTCGATCGATCGAAATTGAAAAATTTTCAGTTTCTATATTTTTGATCAAAATTTTTTTCATGCATCATTTGTGTTTAGGATTCACATGCATTGCATTGATTTTTGTATTCATCTTGCAGTTTTGCAGTCATATCTCTCATTTTTTTCACACATAACATGCATACACTTTGCAACATTGTGTACTCAACTTGATTTAAAAATTGATTGATTAATTTTTGAGTTTTGTACATTCTAGTATATGCTTTTTCTTATGTGTGAACTGTAGAAAATATTTTTCTTAAGAGATATGATAGATAATCAATGTGCAAATATTTTTTCTACTCATGCAACTGTTTATGAGTCACATAATGCCATGTTTGCATTTTATTGAAAGAGAGAATATTTTTTCTTCATGTGTATCCTCACCTTAGTTTTTAACTTTGGTTTGTGTGTTTTTTAACTTTGGTTTTGCTGGTGAGGATGTACCTAATCCTGTTGGTGATGTTGCTGCTGCTGCTGATTTTCCCCCACCTCCTTTATTTTTCCCCAAAACTGTTTTTCCTAAAACTTGTTTTGTTTTTCCTATTTTTGAAAAGGGGAGAAAAGTTTTTTTTAACTTGTGTTATTCATAGGGGGAGCTGTCTTTATTTTCTATAGAGTTGAATTGTTTTGTGTCTCCTTCTTTCTCTATTTTCTCTTATTCTTTGTTGCGTATATTGACTGTTTACTCTTTGAATGAGTTGTCTTTGTCAATACGTGACAAAAAGGGGGAGAAATAGTTGATATGTGGGAATATTACAAGAATGTTATGTTTAGGGGGAGTATTACAAGAATGTTATGTTTAGGGGGAGTTAACATTGTTTTTTATGTATCTAACTTAGGGGGAGAGTTAGTTTGCATATTTGTTGATTTATTGTTTTTCTGTCATACATGCATTTATGCGTTTGTTGAGTGTTTCAGGAAATATACAGGTTGATTCAATTGAGCTGCTGTCTACACTTGCAACTGATGGATAATAGTTAGGTTGAATTTGTTGTAATGAGCATTTTATTGTATTGGGTTGTTCTTGTATTTGAGCATTTCATTCTGTATGAAAGTTTTGTCATGAATTGCCAAAGGGGGAGTTTGTTAGGTTCTAAATGTTTAGAACAACTAGCAAATCGTGAACACAAACTTGTCTAGATATAGATCTTGGAGTCTATAGGTTTTATTAGACAATGCTCAAGGTGATTCAAGTCAAGATTCAAGAACATACAAGTTGCAGGAAGAAGACTTCATATTCTGCTTGGTTCGATCAATCGAAGAACATGCTCGATCGATCGAAAATCATATCTGCAGAATTTTAAGTCGGCCCAAACAACAGCTTAAGCCCATTAAGGATTAGGGTTTTAAATTTACTTCTCCCACTATATAAAGGAAACCTTAAGCCACGTTTTTGAGACTTTTGGAGAGAGAGATTAGAGTGCCTCTTGTGCCTCCTTTTATTTTTAGGGTTTTGTACCCAAACCTTTCTAAGGTTGTTACTCATACATTACTGTTTTGTGTAAATCTCTTGTGAGATCTAGATGAGTTTTCCTTTACACAAAGTTTAGGGTTTTCAAGATAGAGATTACTTCAACATCTTGATGATCAACTAGGTTGCTACCAAATAAAGCTTAAAGAATATCAAGTGTGGGTGCTTGTAGCTGATTGAAGAATTCAAGAAAGAAGGAGTCCGTGGATTTAGAGCTTGCACGGGGTCGTGTCAATAAGTTCTACTAGTAGGTAGCATTAGGAAGTCGAGCGGGGAGCTTGTAAGTCCTTTTGTATGAACTTTGATTCTTTCATAGTGAATTTAGTTTTGCCTTGAGGATCGGTAGGTAAAATCCTCCCCAGGTTTTTTACCGTGTGGTTTCCTGGGTGATCATATCTTGTGTTATTTATTATTCCGCTGCTTTATATTCTTGATATGATTGTTTGATTATTTTAACCTAGAATTGCTTAATTTGACTAAGTAACAATTTGACTAATTAACTAGGCTACTCAATTTGGTTGTGTGTTAAGGGGTCTAAATTTTCAATAGAAGCAATATGAGAGAAAGAAATATCATACCCTAAACCTGTTCGATCCGAAGCAGATTTCTGAATGTTGAGCATCTCATTAATAACTAAACTAGACATCATCAATTTAGCATATAAGTATATAATATGGAACCTTTTAAAACCCTAAAATAATACTAGCCTCTGAGCACGCACTCACACGCATGATTAGAGGCTCTTTTATTTTTTGGGTAAGGATTAAATTAGAACATTTATTATAATTTGGAATTACTACATTTTTCAATCACAAAAAAAAAAAAAAAAAACCTAGTGGTGTGATGAAAAATAATTTCACCACACATAATACTCATCACACCCGTAGGTTATTTTTAATTTTTTTTTTTGTTGTGATTGGAAAATGTAATAATCCCAAATTATAATAAATTCTCTAAATTAACCCTTACCCCCCCCCCCCCCAAAAAAAGCCTCTGAACACGTGCGTGAGCGCATGCTCAGTGGCTAGTATTCCGTAATTATTATCAATTTTTGCCAATTTTGATTATGCAGTAATCAACATGTTATTGATTGGAAGATGATGCTATAATTTAGTACTAATCTTTTGGGGAAGAAAAAAAAAAGATCCTATGAATAAATCTTATAAATAATACATATATTGAAAATGCATAATGAAATTGTAACAATAAAACTACTTGCAAAATACATGCGATGACCTTTACAAAAGCTATTATGAAGAAGTTTATGGATCAAATTATTAAATTTTATCCAAAAAGTAGAAGAGCATTTGAGCACGTTCTCTAGTTTTCATAATTAACTTGAATCAATGCACTTTTTTGGTGCATTACTAAAATTAATTTGTACCTCTAAGTCTTTAGCGCACGCAATCTTGATACAATTTATTATCAATATTTACTTTGCATAGTTGTGCCGGACAAATAATATTTCATTGATAAAATTTTGTATTCAATACAATTTCATTTGCAAAATACTATCACATCTCTTGACTTAGCTAATTAAATAATCTCCTCTTATACATAACACTTGGAATATTACTTTACAAATTCACTTGGATGCAAATTCACTCAGATGTAAATGCGCTTTGGATGCAATTTCGCTTGGAATATTACTTTAATGACTTAGCTATTGAAATAATCTCCTCTCATACATAACACTTGGAATATTACTTTACAAATTCACTTGGATGCAAAAGAGTTTTGGATGCAAATTCACTTGGAATGTTACTTTAAAAATTAAATTGCTAGTTTTCAAATAAGTTACTTTTCCTTAATCAATCTATTCCTTAATCATTTTTTTTTTTTGTCTCACGTATGCAAATAAACTATATATCCAAAATAAGTAATTCTCAAACAGGCACTATAAAATAAAAATTTTATAAAAACTATTGTACCTTTCATGATTAACTTCCTAAATCTCTCTCTCTCTCAAAAAAAAAAAAAAAATGAAAACAAAAACAAAAACTTTCTTAACTCTCTACACGTGAAGACTTATACTATACAATTGTGTATTATCACCCAAATCCAAGTTTTTAACAACTCCATCTGAGGGGAAAAGAAGAAGAAGAAGAAGATGCATTTAGTTGGTAATCTAGTGGAGCCCTAACAATATTGCCAAATTCATATTGAAAGAAAAAATTTTGGGATCCCTAGCATGTTGCCTTATTTTGAAAATTGAAATATATACACAGTTACAACTTGTAACTTATACATCCCAATCATTCTTCTTAATCTTTTAGATCAACCTACTGGAAAATTTAAAAAAAAAAAAATTACAATTTTTTTTTCTTCACGAAATCCAACAAAGAATATAAGTCAACAACAATAGATGAAGATATTAAAAAAAAAAAAAGAAAGATGTCTCATACTCCTTTACATTCATCGGGGCTCTTTAATAAGGGCTTATGTAATATTGTGTCTCTGATTCATCACCATCATCAACTATTTTGCAATCAATCTAATCACTCAATGATAATCTCTTTCAATATGTGTCTTCTCTCTATCAAAATACATAAATAAAAAAATAAGCTTTATAAAATTATTTCAATATGACTCAAGAAATAAATATAAAAAAAAAAAAAACTAAAAATGAAACTAAAAGTAAGAGAGTGTGATAGGAAAGAGAGTTCCCTAATTGTGATTTGTGAGAGGGTGGATTAATTGTAGAGCACCATTTAATCTCTTTCAAAATGTGTCTTCTCCCTGTCAAAATGCATCAATGAAAAATATCCTTAAGAAAAATACATCAACCAAAAATAAATATAAGAAAATTTTATCAAAATGACTAAAGAAAAAAAAAAACCTGAAAATGAAATTGAAAGTAAGAGAGTGCAAGAGGAGAGAGAGTTACCTAATTGTGATTTGTGAAAGGGTGGATTAACTATGGAGTACCATTTTTCTCTTTTTTCAAATTAATTAGTTTTGGCACTTTTGGTTGAAAAAAATGATGAATATAAATGGTCAATTTTTAGTAGTTATCTTATTCTCAAAAAAAGTTTTTAGTAGTTATCTTAAATAATAACTATTGAGTTTAGTGGAAGGTGAAAGAGAGGGAAATGGATAAATGGATTAGTAGGATAAAAGAGAGGGAAACAGAGAAGTTTTAATTATTATTATTATTTTTTTTTCAGATAGGATATAGCAGAGATTTGAATACTGGGAGGTGAACAGCCTTTTTCTTTTTCTTTTTTCTTTTTTAACTTTTATACGTGATGCAGTGGGTTTTTGGTGGAATGTTTGTTATTATTAGCAAAAATTTCGAGTTTTTTGAAATTTGGTAGTGTTTGACATTGAGCCTACTTCTAAAAAATGCTAAATTTTAGGGAATAAAAAGATGCATGTGTAGAAAAAAAATCCCAAATTTTAGGAGTGCTCTGTTTGTCTATTTTACCAGATTATCGTTTAGTTTTGTCTCTACTTAAACTTAGGAAAATAGGGGTATTTTGGAACTAAAAAAATCCGGTTCAAATAGGTGCAACATCTTAAATAGTAGTATAGATATGCAACGACAACCCAATCCATGTTTATAATTCCTTGGTAGCAAGTTTATTATAAACACATTAATTGATTGAGAACTATTCTCATTATTAGTGCTACATGATAACTCTTATCATATACTAATAATATGTCGTATTAGCTTTAACCTCTAAGTAATAATGACATAGCTCCTTTGGGAGGTTAACATTACATTTAGTCTAGTGTACACCATTATCTAGAATCATGTAGCCACATTTCATCTCCCTTATAATGTTTAAACTTGTAGTACCATGGAACAAAACATTCTCCTTTGGGATCGCGAGGCATATATGCCAAGACGAGGTGCTTGTCCACACTACTTTAAATAGGTTAGTTCAATCTTGTAGTACTATGAAGTAAACACCTTCCTTTGGGATTGCAAGACATATACGCCAAGACAAGGTGCTTACCCACACTACTATAAACTGATAATGGAGGCCATGAGATCCAACCTTTGCATCTCTCTCCCACTAGATATTTTAAATTAAAGGTTTTTAAGATCAAGAACCATAATAATGCTAGAAACCCTTGAAAACATAATCCTAGTCTCATTAGGAATAAATTCCAATAAAGTATTTTAATAGGAAACCAAAATACTTTATTGTAGCATTAATATATATAAATATATAAACCAAGGCAAGCAACAATATGATGAATCCTTTATAAAAATTTGCAAATTAACCCATATATATATATCAAATAATATACGGATTCAATGGAACTTGTATATAAAGCATTCATTACATCCAAGGCACACATTACATGCTTATAATAATCAAATCATGCAAGCCTTATATATATATATATATATATTTATATCCAAGCGGTGCATTAACATCCAAGCCATGCAATGACGGATCCAAGTTGTGCAATGAATTGATACATGCAAATGATTATTTGAATAACTATATCCAAAACAAAAACTTCAAGATGGTTTGGATATATCGGTCAGAGCATTAGAATAACTACCCTTGAGAACATTAAGTTATGTGATGATCCATAACCTGTATCTGGTCACCAACCTCACCACACTATCAGCTCTAAGGACGAGGTTTTTATACGACCTTTTCACTCACAGGGAGATTGATATCTGCAGCCACATCTTCCACATTCTGAAGAAGAGCATTATGAAGCAGAATTCAAGAACCATAATGCCTTTTCCCTCACTAATCATGGGATTCATTGCAAAGACGAAGCTGAAATTCCCAAGTGGTCTTACGGTGGTTTAAAGGGACTATCCCATTGGTGCTAATACATTGACTAGGAGCACAGGCCACATTAGAGGTTCCAAGACTGGTGTGCATACCATCCCACAGCCTCGTGTTGTACAAAATGAGGGAGGAGATACTGAAGAGGAGATTGATAGGTTCACTTCTACTCTAGAGACATCAGCACAGCCATCGTCTTTTGCTCCAACATAGGGTTTAAGCAAACTTGATCAGTTACTAGCTAAAATGGATCAGATGTCTATAGTGCTTGATTCCCATGTGCAGCACACAGCAAATCAGTTCGCATGCCTCCAAGGACAGATCACCGTATTATCATCACTGATTCAGGACTTGTCCTCTGCTCATGGATCAGACTCCGAGTCTGACTAGTTCTAGCCCTTTGGCCATTCCGGTCAAAAAGGGGTAGAAAATTTTGAGGGGGAGTTGGAGAAGAGCTTGCACAGTGTTAGGGGGAGCATAGCCTTAGACTTAGTCTCATTGGTTATTGGTTGTTGACTCAAAGACGGTTTTATTAGTTTATGTTTTGTTATCTGCTTTATGATTACAGTATTTATTGCTTCTGTTTTAATTTTAGTATCATTTCAGTTTTTGTGACTATCTCAATGCTTTTGTAGCATTTATCTTGTACTTTTAAGATATTATGTCTTAAGTACATCACTCTTGTGCCCTTGTAGGATTGTTCATAGATGCATATACGTTCTATGCATTGGTTGAGTGATGAACACTCTTGTGCCCTTGTAGGATTAGTCCTAGATGCATATACGTTCTATGCATTGGTTGAGTGATGAACACACTTGTGCCCATGTAGGATTGTTCCTAGATGCAAATACTTCGTGTATTTCACGTTAGTTGAGTGTTGGATTTGCAAATGATACTATTCAAATGAGCTTCTCATCTTGCATGTCCGGATGTTCATTTCTTATGTGAATGAGCATAGTGAACACTTTTGTATAGTGATTTCTTGTTTAATCTTGCCATGGTCTATTGTTTTTATTCTATTTTGCTTGATCATGCTAATATTGTTCCATATGCTTTTCAAGTTTTTCTGCATACAATGATATTATTGTGTTGTTGTGTTTTAGGAGATACTTGTTCATATGTTTCAAGAGCCTTTCAGCTTCTAGATTAGGTGTGAGTGAGTTTTGCCTTTGTTCCCAAACTCACGTTTAACTCTAGAGTCTGTTTTAGGGGTTTTGTCACGGAATAGCCAAAGGGGGAGATTGTAAAGTTGTTATTTACAACTGTATATTTTGTTGGCTTTTATTCTGTGCCAAATTTAATTTGTAATTATTATCAATCGTTTATACCATGTATCTATTGTGGGATTTGTTGTAAGGGTTGTGTGATAGAGAGAGAGTGTGAAGACTTAAGCATTTGAAGGTTGAAGAATTCTCGCGGGTATGACGCGACCTAACTTCTAGCGAAATGAATCATGTGCCCTACACATGCTGGAATGCAAAGAGTCAGGCTAGATGGAGACAGCTGTGTCTCGCGAGTATCTCGCGGGTAAGGCCTTCCCGTGAGACACCCGTGTGGTAATCTGTTCTACTAGCCTGTATTGAATGACTCACACTTTCTGTGCCTATCCTATATATACCCTCATTACCCACAAATGTTGAAGAGAGTTTTAGAGAGAAAATCCTAGCCAAACACATTGAGAATTAGAGATTGTCATCCCCACCTTTCTCTATACACTTGCCTGTGGTATTTCCTTAATTCTTCCCTCTTCATTTCCATACCATTGAGAGGTTGATAGCCCAAACACTTATCACACCCTTTGAGAGTGTTGTGTGACATTTTGGTGCTACTGGGAAGCATTGGAAGAAGCTAATGATGGTAGATGCAACATGGAGCTTGTTGCGGGATTTAGAGAACTAAGACAAGACACGGTTTCGAGAAGCCTTGTTGGAGTAGGAGCTTGGAAGGCTTATGTACATTAGGTAGATTAGGCTTTGAGGGTCTCTTGCTAACCCATGTGTCCCAACTGATTGTCTAGTGGATCGATTTATGCTTGAAGGGCGGCGGAGAGGTTTTTCGCCGAGTTTTTCAATTTCCTCTTCGATAACACGTCTTGGTGTTATCTGTGTTTGCATCCTTCTTCTCTACTCTTGTTTATTTCATTTTTACTACTGTGTTGCTTTAAATATGGATTAGAGTAGTTGTCTTGTTTATGCACTTGTGTTTACACTATTCTGCACTTAGTATTAAGTTAGTGTAAAATCAACTAAGGCGTAACTTTAATTTGGGAGTCTAAATTGCTCGTGTGTTTTCAACACATTTTCGAGCTTTTAGAGCGGTTGCACAATCCAAGGATCCAAGGAATCATAAGAAAGGAAAGCACATAGAAAGAAGGTACCACATTATTCAAGATGTTGTTGCTCGAGGAGATTTGGTAGTAGAAAAGATTGATAGCGCAAATAATCTAACAGATCTCTTTACCAAAGCCTTGCCCCAAAGGACTTTTAAGTCACATTTAGAAGAAATGAGAGTTAGATTAATGCACAATAGTCTTTAGGGCAAGTGAGAGATTGTAAGGATTAGTGCCCTTAAATTTTATTGTATGATACTATGTATGACATTATGTATGATTTAGTATTATGATTAATAAAGTTGTTTTATTATTATCTAAAATAATGGTAACATGAATATTTGGACATTATCATATAGTCCATATCTGCATAGTATGTAATTTATGCGATTTAGTCACAGAAGATATAAATCACAAGTTCTTTGTAAACTCAGAATTTTGGTTCGTAGTCAGTGATCAAATTAGGCATTTCATATGTGAAAACTATAACATATCAACTAAGATGATTTGTCTTGATCATGGAAGTGGAGACTTCTAGTTGATATGTTGATATGTTTTAAGAGTTAAGACATATTGAATTGGACCGCTGTGAGATTTATTATTCTCCTAACAATTATCAAATGAATAATAAATCTCACAACTTCTGTTTGCATGAACTCTTAATCTTGAGAGAATAATAGACCCACTTATGAGGTGTAGGTTGCTTTGATATACTAGGAGTGAGATCTAAAGTCACGATCAAAACTTTAGTATGTTGGGTAGGATGGAACATATATTTTCAAGATGAAATTCATAATCTCTTAACGGAGATATAAAATATTCCCTTGAGATAATGGGTTTGGTTATTCAAAGTGTTAGGTCTAGGCATTTTAGTAAGGAGTTACTAAAGTATCTATTTATGAAATTAGATTTCATAAATATATGATGAATAACTTAAAGGATTAAACGTGATATTCAAGGATTAATATGTAGTAATCTTCAAAGTGACAGTTTACATTCATGACTTTGTATTACAACAAATATTTTATGAAGGGGTTGCGTGTATAATAAAGTCTTGGGATATAATTTATTAATAAGGCCTAGAGCACAATTTTATTTATATAGTGGCATTAAATATAATTAATGGTAACTTTGGACATGTCAAGAGTTGACAGAAAAGCCCAAGGCTCATTGGAGTTAGAGTCTTATTTGTTCCCTTTTGGTCCCACTCCAAACCACACACTAAAGCCTAATTGGAAAGGCTTGAAAGGCCATCCCAATTAGATAATCAGTTATATACAAAGGGAGAAACATATAGAATTTTAATATGATACATCATTATGAAATGGTGTGTATGTGTGAGTAGAAGCCACTCGATTATTCTCCCTTAGAAACTAATTGAGAGACCACACTTCTTGGGTATAAAGTGGAATTGGAATGAAAATTAAAAGTATTCCCAAGTACTTCTAATCTTTTGTTCTGAATTTCACCACACCAAGGTATGCTCTCTTGTTTGTAAATTCTGAAATTTACATAGAGCATGTTATCAATTATGAATGAAGTAGATCTATTCATATTCCACTGCATGTATTTGTATGAGATACAAATATGTTATTCCATGTGTTTTTCCAACACAAACATCTTGGTCATCATCCTTTGGTAGGTAGACCCAGCATTTTTCAATCCGATGGGCATTACTTTGTAGTGGTAATTCCCAGTAGGTGTAAGTCAAGCAGTCTTTTCCTGATCATTCAGAGCTAACAATATCTGATGATAGCCCTAAAAAGTTGTCCAAAAAGCTTATCTAAGGATGGCCTATAGTTGCATCTACTAATTGATCTATCTGAGGCAGAGGGAAATGGTCTTTTGGGCAAGCTTTTTTTAAATCTGTAAAGTTTACACATACTCGCCACTGCCCAGTTTTCTTTTTCATCACTACTGTGTTAGCCAGCCACTTAGGGTAAAATACCTCCTTTATGGCCCCAACCCACTTAAGCTTGAGTACTTCCCCTCGGACAACATCAGAATATTCCCTAGATGAGTGTTGAGGTGTTGCTTCTTGGGGATGATAGATGGATTGACGTTCAAACTATTAGGACATATGTGTTTCACTTGTTAAGAACATATGCCATTACTTTTATGTAATTGGCTAATCCTTTGACAAAATGCATTTTACTTGTAATTGGGTTGATCTAGGATGTGTTGAAATACTTCAAGAAACTATATTTTAAGATCAAGTGTGGAAGTATTCAAGTCTGTCCAAGAAAACAAGCTGAAAGTGCAAGGTTACTAAAGCTCGACAGCTAGTATGTGTCGAGGTTTAGAAAGCTATTCCAGCCCGTAAGCTCGACACCTGCTCAACAGCTTCTATTTGTCGAGGTTTATAAAAATCAGAATTCTAATCTGATTTCTTGGGATCCGTGAATATGTCTTTGGGCCTTTTTTTCTCCTAACCCTAGACATATAAAAGGATTATTTTAAGGGCCGTCAAAGAGTACACAAGTTGCATAAGCATTAAGCAAAGTTTGTTCAAGTAATTTGTAACTAGAGACAAAGTTTTGTCCTAGTTCATTTCTTTTGAAGAAGTTGTTGTATATGTGCACTTTTGAGTTTTGTGACCAAGCATCTTCTTGATTTTTGAAAGCTCATAAATGTGTTGAAAACACAAGAGCAATTTTAGACCCCCCAATTAAAGTTACGGCTCGATAGATTTTACACTAACTTAATACTAAGTGTGGAATAGTGTAAATGCGAGCGGATGAACAAATAAGTTACTCTAATCCATAAACATTAACACAGCAGTTAGGATACATGGGTTAGCAAGAGACCCTCCAAGTCTAATCTACCCGATGCACCTAAGCCCTCCAAGCTCCTACTCCAACAAGGTTTTTTGAAACCGTGTCTTGTCTAGCTCTCCGGATCCTCCAACAAGCTCTATGTTGCATCTGCCATTCCAGGCTTCTTTCAATGCTTCCCAGCAGCACCAAAACGTCACTCAACACACTTAAAGGGTGAGGTAAGTGCTTGGGCTATCAACCTCTCAATGGTATGGAAATGGAGAGGGAAGAGTTGAGGAAAAACCACAAGCAAATGTATAGAGAAAGGTGGGGATGACAATCTCTAATTCCCAATGTGTTTGGCTAGGGTTTTCTCTCTGAAGCATTCCTCAACATTTGTGGGTAATGAGGGTACATATAGGATAGGTGCAAAAAGTGTGAGTCAGTCAGTACAGGCTGGCAGAACAGAATGTCTTGCGGGTGTTTCGCGGGAAGGCCTTACCCGCGAGATACTCGCAAGATACAACTATCTCCACTTGGCTTGACTCTTCACATTCCAGCATGTGCAAGGCACATGTTTCATTTCGCGGGAAGCTAAGTCGCGACATACCCGTGAGAATCATTCAGCCTCCAAATGCTTAAGTCTTCACACACTCTCTCTATCACACAACCCTTACAACAAATCCCACAATAAATACAGGGTATGAACAATTGAAAGTAATGACAATCAAATTTGGCATGGAATAAAAGCCAACAAAATACATAGTTGTAAATAACAATTTTACAATCTCCCCTTTTGGCTATTCCATGACAAAACCCTAAAATAGACTCTAGACTTCAACGTGAGTTTGGGAACAGAGGCAAAACTCACTCACACCTAATTTTAGATTCTGATAAGCTCTTGAAACATATGAACAAGTATCTCCTGAAAAAAAAATAACAGAATAATATCATTGTATGCAAAAAACTTGAAAAGCACATGGAGTAATAATAGCATGATCAAGCAAAATGAAATAGAAACACTAGATCATGGCAAGATCAAACAAGCAATCACTATACAAAAGCGATCACTATGCTCATTCACACAAGGAATGAACATCCGGATATGCAAGATGATAAACTCATTTGAAGAGTATCATTTGCAAATCCAACACTCAACCAATGCAAAATACACGAAGTATTTGCA
The DNA here is from genome assembly GCA_030445155.1 of Quercus variabilis. Classification (NCBI taxonomy): domain Eukaryota; kingdom Viridiplantae; phylum Streptophyta; class Magnoliopsida; order Fagales; family Fagaceae; genus Quercus; species Quercus variabilis. The sequence continues at coordinate 42,565,834 of CP129446.1, read as the reverse complement.
TCTAGGAACAATCCTATTAGGGCACAAGAGTGTTGTATCAAAGAAAAATGCATGACATTAAACTCCAATTACACAAGCATAAAGGCTGCATACGCAAGGAACTGCATATGCATGGCACAAACCATAAAAGCCTACAAATCATGCAATTAAACAAACCCTAAAAACTTACAAAAGCAACATGGGCACAAACAAGACATGCTACATAGCATAGACAAAAAAAACTATTGAAATTATACTGAAATAAAACAAAGTATCAGAGTTTGTTTAAAACAAAAGCAGTAAAACAGTTATAAAGACTAAAAGAAACTAAATAAAACCATCTGAAAAACCAATAACCAATGTTACTAAGTTTCTAGACTATGCTCCCCTTAACGCTGTGCAAGCTCTTCTCTAGCTCCCCCTTAAAATTTTCTCCCCCTTTTTGACTGGAATGGCCAAAGGACTAGAACTGATCTGACTCTGAATCCGAGCCTTGCTCCATAGATAAGTCTTGTATTTGGGAAGAGAGCGCGGTGATCTATCCTTGAAGGTATGCAAACTGGTCCGCGGTGTGCTGTACATGAGAATCCAGCACTATAGACATTTGATCCATTTTAGCCAGCAACAGATCAAGTTTGCTCAAGCCTTGTGGTGGAGCAGAAGATGATGGCTGTGCAGATGGCTCTGGAGTCGAGGTGAACCTATCAATCTCCTCCTCTGTATCTCCACCCTCATCTTGCTCAACACGAGGCCGTAGGATGGTATGCACACCAGTCTTGGAGCCCTTAATGTGTGCAGTGCTCCGAGTCAGTGTATGACCACCAATGGGGTAGTCCCTCTGAACAACTGTGAGGCCACTGGGTAGCTTGAGCTTTGCCTTGGCAATCAATCCCATGATCAAAGAGGGGAATGGCATCACAGTCTGTGAATTCTGCTTTGTGATGCTCTTTTTCAGGACATGCATTATGGCCACAAATGTCAATCTCCTTATAAGTAAAGAGATCATATAGGAATCTTGTTCTCGGAGCAGATAAAGTGGTGAGATTGGTGACCAGATATAGATTGTGAATCATCACATAGCTTAGTGTCCTCATTTCCGGAGAGAACTTGATGGTGTTCATGGATGATTTCTTCAGTTCACCACCAAGGGCTATAATCATCTCAGCAGTAGAGCCCAATCTGTCCTCATATGCAATTGTGATTGGCTATGATGGAGGACGAGTTTCCAAAAAGTCTTGGATGATCTCTTTTGTAATCACAAACTCCTTGTGTCTTACCCAGCACTCAATATAGTCTTTGTTGACAGTGGCATTTGAGAAGAACTCCCTGATAATCACTGAATAAACCACCCCAGTCGGGTTTAGCAGTTTGGTCCAAGTTCTATCTTTGAACACTTCAGGGATGAAAGTGTCCTCAAGAGTTTTTAGTTGAACTACTCTTTCCATGATGATCGTCCTGTCCTTATAGCAGTCATTGTACTCCATTTCTGCTTCCGCGGACTTGAAGTGATCAGAGTCAGTGTATGCACGCTTTGAGGATGGTTTCTTTTTAGCTGCATGCTTGGTGGGAGACATTTGCACAAATTCACAAAGTACGAAGGGAACAAATGCACAAAAACCAAAACAAAGCACACAAACAAAAATACTTGATTAGATTCAAGTTAATCCCAAAACACATGAAAGCTAACCTAAAGAAGATCATAACCAACTCAAGGAACAAGCAACAACATATAAAGCGAGGAAAAAATAAGCAAAGTGCATGCAAGTAAGTAACTGTGCATGTGTGTGCATCTGTGTGCATATGCTGGTGCATGTGTGTAGCATGAGAAGCATGGGGGTGTGCCTAGAGGGTACCTAGGTGTGTGCCAAATGAGTGCATCATGAGCAAAGTGAAGGAAACTCATGAACAAAGACCAAAGCAAGTAAAGAAGGGTTAAACATATGGAAATACACAAATTGGAACACACATGAAAAGAATTAGGCGCAAAAATGTCACTCGGACATTTTATCAAACACCTCATATGCATAAAAACATTATAAATATGAGTAATGCATGAACAAAAGAGAATCTATCCTTAATACATGATAAAATGCCACAAGGGGCCAACACAGATACACAACCAACAAATGGGACACAGCCCAATTAAAATATTTGACAAAAAAATCCAATTTTGAAAACCAACCCATATTTTCGAAAATCCCCAAATATCAAAACCCTAACAAAAATTCTGCATAATCTAAGGAAAAACTTAAAAAGAAATGTTTAAGAAACATACCTTGTAGAGGAAAATGCAGAAAAAATGCTTGGATTGAAGGGGATTGAATGGAATAGTGATTTGGGTTGAAGAGGGTTCAAAGGGGTTTAAGCGAGGGAAAAGGTTTAGATTTGAAAAACTGTCACATCAGCAATATAAAACTGAAAACACGCGTTTTTCGCGGGTTAGAGAGTAGTGACACAGTCGCGAGACAATCGCGAAAATGGCCACTAAAGCACAAAAGCTTTTGTGGGAAGCTTTAAGTTGTGAACCAATGGTGAGGTAGTCGCGAGAGTTTCTGTTTGAATTTTGAAAAAATCCAATTTTTGGCAAAACAGCCTTTCGTGAGAAGCTGTTGGTCGTGAAACAGTCGCGATACAAACGTGAAAGTTTCTGTGTAATAAGATGAAAAACTTATTTCCCTCAAGCCCTTTTCGCGGGAAGCTCTAAGTTGCGAGCTTCTCACGAAACAACCCCTGAACCAATTTTTGAAGAAAAACACAAAAATGCATTTTGAACAAAAACAAAAGACACGAAAGTATAAAATCACTTCCAAAAACAAATAAAACACTCAAAAATCTTTTTGGGTTACACATCACATTTGACCATGTACAATCACACAAATGATATAGGCATTGATTGAATCAAAGTATTGTGTGTTGTGTGTGAGTATCAAATGTGGAATAGTCTCTAGACCAGAGCGAAGCTTCAATGATCAATTCAATCGAGTCATACACAACTGATACGAAATCAAGTGGACAATCTCCATTATAGAAATGAGTATATATGACCTCCCACACATTGAATACAAAACTTAGAAGCTTTTCATTTGGCTTCTACAAAAGGCATAACAATAGGTCCAATTAATTTTGTTTAGACAAGAGCATCTCATTTTGAGATTGGTGCTTGAAATTTATGATAGTTCAACATTGATGATTAGCCTTTGGCTTTTTTAGCACCATATAAAACACATTAGGAAGAGTCGCTTTCCTTTTTTCCTAGTCGAATACTAGTGTGTGCGATAGGCTTTTGCAGCTTAATATCTCTTTTCATTTGGAGATGTACATTTGGTGAGCTCTTTTTGCAAAACATAAAAATAAAGTGGGAAGAGATATAGACACAAGTCTATGCCAGTATTAAGACCAATCAAGACTATTGACCAATCATTCATGACTTAATATCTCTTTTCATTTGGAGATGTACATTTGGTGAGCTCTTTTTGCAAAACATAAAAATAAAGTGGGAAGAGATATAGACACAAGTTTATGCCAGTATCAAGACCAATCAAGACTATTGACCAATCATTCATGACAAACTTGAAGATCTATTTACAACAATCACACATAGTGTTTAAGATTTCTCCTATAATGAAATGAGTGCATACAGGACAAGCCAAGATCGTAAATGCACTACGCCATAAGTACGAAGGTACTAGGCCAAACTCACATGTGATATACACAAAACAAGTGATCAAACTTTTGAGATTTTTCAATTTTTTATGGGTTTTTTGAATTTTTTTTAACACACCCAAAATAGAACAAGAGAAGTAAAATCAACAAGAAAACAACTGGTACAAACCAACCGGATAAAAGAACAACAGCAAAAAGAAAGCAATACATGAAATGATGCAACAGCAAATGTTCCTAAACATTGAAAGAATTTATGCATGGACATGTTATAATGCTTATGCATAAGTACCCCTCTTCACCCACACATCATGTGCGTTTGGGGTGATATCCTTGACGGATTGGGTATGAGAGTTTAGACTTTCAAACCTTCTAGTGAAACTCTCCAAGCAGGTGGTGAAGGCACCGATCATTTTCATCACATCCGTCATACCGGTATCACGATTTTGACTTCTTGGTTGCTCACCACCCCAAGATCTCATGTCATTTCTCCTTCCTCGTGACCGAGGTGCGCTTGCATTGTTGTCTGATCTCAGCTTTTGACAATTGGGTCTGGTATGTCCTTACAGTTCACAATAATGACACACATAATCTGTTCTGGGACTCCGTTGTGATCTTGGAAGAGATCTTCCTCTAGTTTCATGTCTAGCCATAGACTGATTTCGGGGCTTATTCACCATTCGTTGCTCAGCCTCATTCTCCCTTTTTACATCCTCATCTTTCTTAAGAATGGACTCTTCAACAACCGTTTCGTTTGCCTTCACAAACTTTACTCCTTTGGTGACTTTGGCTGATGAGTAGCTTCCTCTAGTGTATTCCAACCCGTACTTGTCTGAAGTAGGCTTTTGAGATGATATAACATCTTCTAACTTCTGAGAGGAAACTCTCTCTATCTTAGCATGAGCTTGCACAAACTCTTGCTCAAGAAATCTCACCTTCATATATGCTTCAGATAGCTCACCATTTAGTGTTTCAATCTCACACTTAGCCTCTTTATATCTTATCAGGAGACTTCTATAATCTTCCTCAACTTTCTTCATTTTCCTTTAGCTGCCTTGGCTACTCTGGAATACTCTCCCAACTTCTCAAGTAGTAAGGAGTAATTTTCTTGAAGATTAGCTGTATTCACTTCCTCTTCAGCATCTGATTCTTCCACAATCCCAATAGACTCTGAATTAGTATGCTCACCAAGCTCCTTCACAAGTGCACCCAAATCATCCGATGACTCCACATGAGCAATGGTCATGAAGGCGGAGTAGTTTTCCTCTTCGTCATAGCTCTCTTTCGAGTCAGAATCAGAAGATTTTGAATCACTGAGTGTCGTGGCATAAGCCTTGCCTTTTCCTCTCAGAAAATTTGGACACTCCTTCTTTAGATGTCCATGGCCATTGCACTCACAGCACACAATGTCTGAAGAAGGTTGAGAATCCTTCCCTTGTTTCCTCGTAAACTCTTTCCTATCACCTCTTGAAGATGAAAATTTCCCTCTGTTGAATGGTTTTCCACTGTTCTTCATTTTCAAGAATTTTCAGAAGTTTTTTGCAAGATATACTACTTCTTTCTACACTCCATCTTCTTCGAAAGGATTATCCATTCTTTCGGTGATAGTTTTAAGAGTAAACGATTTACTCGTCTTATGGGAAGGTAGTCCAAGCTCATACGTTTGAAGTGACCCAATGAGCTCTTGGATCTTAATTTCATCCAAATCCTTGCTTTCCTCTATGGCTGTAACTTTTGCCCGAAAGCTCTTCGGAAAGGACATTAAAATTTTTCTCACCACCTTAGTATCTTTAATCTTTTCCCTAAGATTGAATTTAGCAATTACAATTTCATTGAACTTCCCATAGAATGAATCAAATGGTTCATCATCCCCCATCTTGAGCTCTTCAAATTTTGTGGTAAGCATTTGAAGCTTTGTGCCCTTAACTTTCTTCGTACCTTTATATGTCGTCTCCAAAATCTCTCAAGCTTCCTTGGCTACTGTCATATGAGAGATCTTGTGGAATTCATCAGGAGACACACCACAAAAAATAGCATTTAACGCTTTACTATTAGCATTGGCTGCTACGAGTGTTGCCTTATCCCAAGTGGACTTATGATCCGTCTGCTTGGTCTAACCAATCTCAACCACATCCCAAATGGTATCTTCTATAGAGCATAAAAATGCTCTCATTCTGACTTTCCAGAAGGCATAATTGTTCCTATCGAAAAATGGTGGAACATTGAGCGATTGAGACCGGTCCATCTCAAATAGGGTCAAGGATCACACTCAGGTAATTAAACCACAGCGAATGTACCCGCTCTGATACCAATTGAAAGCTTGAAAATGTGTTGAAAACACAAGAGCAATTTTAGACCACCCCAATTAAAGTTACGGCTCGATAGATTTTACACTAACTTAATACTAAGTGCGGAATAGTGTAAATGCGAGCAGATGAACAGATAAGCTACTCTAATCCATAAACAAATCAACATAGCAGTAATGGAATATAAAAGAGTAGGGAAGAGAGATACAAACACAGAAAATACCAAGACATGTTTTCGAAGAGGAAACCAAAGAACTCGGCAAAAAACCTCTCCGCTGCCCTCCAAGCGGAAATCGATCCACTAGACAATCAGTTAGGATACATGGGTTAGCAAAAGACCCTCCAAGCTTAATCTACCCGATGCACCTAAGCCCTCCAAGCTCCTACTCCAACAAGGCTTCTCGGAACCGTGTCTTGTCTAGCTCTTCGGATCCTGCAACAAGCTCCATGTTGCATCTGCCATTCCAGGCTTCTTTCAATGCTTCCCAGCAGTACCAAAACGTCGCTTAACACACTCAAAGGGTGAGGTAAGTGTTTGGGCTATCAACCTCTCAATGGTATGAAAATGGAGAGGGAAAAGTTGAGGAAATACCACAAGCAAATGTATAGAGAAAGGTGGGGATGACAATCTCTAATTCCCAATGTGTTTGGCTAGGGTTTTCTCTCTGAAGCATTCCTCAACATTTGTGGGTAATGAAGGTATATATAGGATAGGTACAAAAAGTGTAAGTCAGTCAGTATAGGCTGGCACAACAGAATGTCTCGCAGGTGTCTCACGGGAAGGCCTTACCCGCGAGATACTCGCGAAACACAGCTGTCTCCACCTGGCCTGACTCTTCGCATTCCAGCATGTGCAAGGCACATGTTTCATTTCGCGGGAAGCTAAGTCGCGACATACCCGTGAGAATCCTTCAGCCTCCAAATGCTTGAGTCTTCACACACTCTCTCTATCACACAACCCTTACAACAAATCCCACAATAAATACAGGGTATGAACAATTGAAAGTAATTACAATCAAATTTGGCACGAAATAAAAGCCAACAAAATACATAGTTGTAGATAACAACTTTACAATCTTCATCGTATGGGATGAACTGAAGAATTTTGCAACTAACCTCTCTTTCAGTTGGCGTTGAAGTTGTGTATTGGGATCTGCGCATTGGTTAGTCACGTACTTGGGAGCCGTGCATCAAAAGGGGGAACTGTCACTACAGAATAAGTCCAATTGGGTATTGGGGTAAGGGTTCAACTGTAGGTTGGTAAGGTACTTGAGATTCCTTTACTTGTAACTGCTTATTGTGATAACAGTGAAGTTTCGGGAGTGATAACCTGAAAATCATCCCGTGGGGTTTTTGCCGTCAGGTTTTCCCCATTCGTAAACAAATTACCGTGTTATTTATTTTCCACTGCATATTTAGTTTATTAGTGATTTGTTTGTGCTGCCACGCGTTTGCATGTTAGATTGATTAATTAATAACTTGGTTAATTAATTAATTAATTTAATCACAAGGGGTCAATACATTTTTAGCCTATCATAAATGATGGTAAATAAAATTTGGATCCACCTTAGGGGGCTTCGTAGGCGCTCCACGTAAATACATCAATATTTTTTCTAGGAAAATTTATCAACTCTTGCCTATCCCGAGGAGGCAGCTGAAATATGACTTGAAAGAACTTCTCCCCATCGTCGCCAATAACAAATTTTTCTAGTTGCTCGCACTTTGCTCCTTCTACCACTACCTTCGTGGACAACACTGACACCTTTGATTGCTACAAATCCCGCGTAGCAGAGGTCGAGGACTCACCTCCAGTCTAATGTCTAATTACAGCTACTAAGCATTACCTGGCCATAAACTGGCTCCCCACCAGCTCCTCGACCTAGTCCTTAGATGGATACTTCACTTTCAAATGTAGGGTGGAAGAAACGGCCCCTATGGCATGAAGCTAGGGCCTTACCACAATAACAGTATAGGAGGAGCAGGTATCTACCACAATGAAGTTTACCTCTACGACCTCTGTCCCTGTCTAAACAGGTAGTTGAATTTGGCCTTTTGGAAAGACAATCTTCCTGTCAAACCCTATTAGAGGGGAATCGTAGCAGGTCAGGTCCTCAGACCTCAGTTTTTGCCCCTTAAATAGGTTAGGATACATGATCTCTACGTTGCTGCCTTGATCTACCAACACTCTCTTCACATCATATCCACCTATCCTAAGGGTGACCACTAGGGCATCATCATGTGGCTGCAAGGTTTCAATGTTATCCTCATCCAAAAAGCTCAAAGCTGGTCGAACTTCGATTCTACTCCTCTTCAGATCAGGGGACGAGCCCCTGACCATCCCTGACCACCTGTCCGTTCTTGGTGGTACTAGTAATGAAGACTTTGGTTGCGCTTCATAGGGTCTCCTCCTATCTTAGTTGGCCACTTAAAGTATGGCTTGTTCTTAATTTTTTCTAAAGCCTGATGCATGGGTTCTTAGAATACAATATTAACCATCTGGGTGGCAGCCGAGCCAAAGTGCCCGACAAAATCTCTCTGGTGTCAACTACTACTGTACCTGTCCGACTTGAAATCCCTCCGCTTTTGGGGGATCACTTTAGCCTTTCCCTTTCCTTGCTGCTAGTACTTCATGAGCTGATGCACGCTCTTAATAGGCTTCGTTGTCAAAGATTTTAACAAATCATGCTCGACGGGCAGGCCAACCTTAAAAGTCCTTATGGCCACATCATCTAAATTCCCACCAATCTCATTAAACATCTCCTAGTACCTGTCAGAATATGTTTTTAGGGTTTCCCCCTCCCACATGGTCATGGACAACAAGGAGTTCAAAGGCCGAGGAACCTTGTTGCAAGTAACAAAACAAGCCCTAAACACCCGAGTAAGCTCCTTAAAGGAGTTGATAGAGCCTTCCCTCAGGCCGTTAAACCACCTTATCACCACAGGCCCTAAACTGGATGGAAACACCCTGCACATCAAGGCCTTGTACATGGTTTAGGGTTGAAGTTGCTTACATGCTCCACAAGGTCTGTTCTACCATTGTACATGGTGAATGTTGGCTGCATAAACCAGCAAGGGAGCTTTCCTCGTTCAATTTTACGTGTAAAAGGTGACTTGAAAATTTGGTTCAGTGGCCTACTCAGAGCATCATTTCCAAGGGCTTTGTGAGATGGGCCCTTAATCTTGCGCTTGTAATGGTGACCCTCATCATACAAAAAACTTGTTAGGGGGAGTCCTTGACCTAGGCCTATAACTGCCATCTCTATCATCAACAGAAGAAGGGTTAGAATCTGAGGGGGTCCTTCTCTGTCACTCGTGGAGTAGTCTCCTGCAACGACGGTCAATCTTTAACTGCATGTTTCTAGTATTCTGCTCATGAGAGATGTAACTCTCACCTTGAGACTGACTCCTACTAGTAAGCGTGGTGTGCACACTAACCTCACGGTCCTTCCTTCATTCAAGATTGAGAAATTGGTCCAGATGTTGAGAACCAATAGAGTCTTCCCGATTGGACCCCGAACCTACCATAGCTAGACATTGATCTCACTAAAGCTCAAGCTTCGCACAGATAGTGCCAATTGTAATGGTGCGACTTAGATCCTAAGCCCAAGAAGTAGCTAGCATAGGGCCCAAAGAGCCTAACACAATGAATTTGTAAAGAGTGGGCTTAAAAACTAGGCTTCAGTGGATCAAATAATGCGTACAATGGATTAAAGATAGTAAGAAAGCAAAGAAAGATAAACTCTATGTAAAGAAATCCTCCCTCAGCAAAATTTGAGGAAAGTAGTCCTAGAATATATTTCTTTTAGACTTGGATACAATTTCAGTTCTTGGTGCTATAGTGTTTTTCTCTACAGATTCCCCGATCCCCTATCCCTAGAGGATCTCTCACATTATATATCCTCTTTTAGCTAATCCTAGCCCTCTATTTGTTGATTATGCAGGCCACCGCTCGAGTCCTTGTCCCATCAGACGCCCTTTGTTAGGACATATGTGAATCATTGTTAGGAACATTTGTCAATATAGAATTGGCTAATCTTTTGACAAAACGCATTTTACTTGTACTTGGGTAGATCTAGGATGTGTTTAATGCTTCAAGGAACAAGGTTTCAAGTTCAGGTGTTAAAGCCATGCAAGTCTGTCCAAAAAACAAGTGAAAAAATGCTAGATTTTAAAACTTGATAGCTAGTATCTATCAAGGTTTAAATAGCTGTTTCAACCCGATAATCGATAGCTTATTGACAGATATGGTATCTATTGAGGTTTATGAAAATTAGTTTTTCAGAGCTAATTTCACTCCAATCCATGAATAGATGTTTAGGTTTTCTTTTCTCATAACCCTAAACATATATAAGGATTGTTTTAAGGACCATCACCGTTGATGCAACTCAATGCAAAAGTTTTTCACAAGCATATTATGAACCGGAGATATATGCTCTAGTTCATCTTTCTATTCAAGAAATTGTTATGTTTGTACACTATAGGGTTTTGTAACAAAGAAGCTTCGTGATATTCATCATATGATGAATTGAAGAACTTTACAGCCGACATCTTTCTTAAGTTGGTGAGTAAGCCACGTATTGGGATCAGCACTTCGAATTGGTTAGTCATGTACTAGGAGTCATGCATTGAAAGGGGCGATTGTCACTACAGAACAAGTTCAATTGGGTATTGGGGTAAGGGTTCAACTGTAGGTTGGTATAAGGTACTAAGATTCCTTTACTTGTAACTACTTGTTGTGATAATAGTGAATTCTTGGAAGTGGTGACCTTAAAATCACCCGGTGGGGTTTTTTCCGTGTAGGTTTTCCCTATTTGAAAAAAAATCACCTTGTCAACTTTAGTTTTCGCTGCATATTAACTTACTTAGTGATTTGTTTATGCTACAATGCTTATTGCATACTAATTGAATTAATTAATTAACTTGGCTAATTAATTGGTTAATTCATCATAAAGGGTCAATACATTCTTGGTCTATCAAGTGGTATCAGAGCAGGCACACGCTGATTAGGTTTTAATTTTGGCTATGTGATCCATTGACCCCTAATGTTATGGCTGCAACTGGCTTGAAGAGATCTTTGTTTACAAATACATCTTGTTTTTATAATCTCTTCTTGTTTGAGTGTATTTGAAAATGCAAGTCTAAAAATTATTTGAATTCTATTATGATGACTATTGGAAAAGATTTCAGCTTGACAAAGGAGAAACTAGATTGTCTCAGAATGAAAATCTGCAAAGGAGTTCGTCTAAGAAGAGTGAAAGTTAAAGGCTTTGTTCATAAAAGGCAGATGAGAGAAAACACCATTCCCATTGATCTATCATCTAAGCTTGAAGTATGCTTCATGATAAAGTCCGCATTTTAGGTTGTGGACACATGTTTGTGGTACCTTAATAGCGGTTGCTCAAGACACATGACAGGAGACTAATCTCTCTTCAAGGTTTTCATGTTTAAGAAAGGTGGTAATGTCACTTTTGGTGATTGGAGCAAATCACAGATTAAATGAAAGGGAATCATTTCTCTACCTGGACTGTCAGATATTGCAAATGTTCTATATGTAGAAGGTCTGAGAGTGAACTTGTTGAGCATAAGTCAGATATGTGATCAAGACTTCATGGTACTATTCTCAAAAGGGAAATGCCTTGTCATAAATGAATCTGAGAAGAAACTCATAAGTGGTGTTTGCACTTTAGACAATTGTTATGGCTTGGTTTGTGATGCTGATATTGTGTGCAATAGCATTCATTTACCAAATGAAGATCTATGGCACCAAAGGATGGGACATGCTAGTTACAAACATCTTTCAATTGTATCTAAGCATAAGTTAGTCTTGGGATACCAAAGCACAATAGAGTGAACAATGTGGTGTGTGGACCATGTCAGCTTGGAAAACAGACGAAAGCTAAACATCTGGGCACTCAGACATCTGCTACATCTAGACCATTGGAGCTACTACATCTGGATCTCATAGGTCCAACTAGAACTGAGTCTCTTGTTGGAAAGGGATACATTATGGTTGTGGCAGATGACTTCACTAGGTACACTTAGGTCATCCTCTTATGATCTAAGTCTGATGCTTCTGAGCACATTGAAGCTTTGTGCACAAGATTGTAGAATGAGAAATATTTGAAGATTGATTGACGTCAAAGTGATCACAGTAAAGAGTTCGAGAACTCATACATGGAGTCCGTTTGCACTAGATTAGGAATATCTCAAGAATTCTCTACTCCTATTGCTCCTCAACAAAAAGGTGTGGTAGAAAGAAAGAATAGGGTTATTCAAGAGATGGCTAGAGCCATGTTGTATAACAAGGATGTGGCTAGAAACCTGTAGGGTGAAGCCAGCCATCAAAATTTCATGTCATACGGTTAATAGAGTGTACTTTAGACTTGGTACCAAGAAAACTCCCTATGAGCTATAGAAGGGAAGGAAGCCAAATGTTAAGTATTTCAAAATTTTTGGAAGTACTTGTTTCATTCTCAACGATAGAAAGAACGTGGGAAAATTTGACTCCCAAAGCGATGAAGGAATATTTCTGGGATACTCCTCTACAAGTAAGGCTTATCAAGTATACAATAAAAGAACCAATAAGGTAATGGAAACTGTGAATGTTGTTATTGATGAATCTTTAGAGTTTGGTTCTGAGAAATTAGGTGAGGAAATCCCCGAAGAAATTCTTTCTCCCTAGCCCAAGGACATTCAAGAAATTGTTGATTAAGAGCCTTCATCACCAAGTACTCCTAGCACTCCAAGTGTTGTAGAAGGTTTAGCAGACATACCTACTTCACCTGATTCTGAATCCCATGAAGAGAAAGGACCTTCCTCAAGGATCAAATTGAATCATCCTCCTGAAGTTATTATGGGAAACATAAATGAACTTACACTAAGGAAGCGTACAATTGATAAATGTGTTGCTAACTTTGTGTCTTATTCTTGTTATTTGTCACAAGTCGAACCCACTAAAGTTGATGAAGCTTTTTAGGATGAAAGCTGGGTTAAAGCTATGCACGATAAATTGCTTCAGTTTCAAAGGAATGACGTCTGGACTCTAGTATCTAGACCGGAGGGTGAGCACATCACTGGCGCAAAGTAGATATTCTGCAATAAGACTAATAAGGAGGGTAATGTGTTTTGCAACAAGGCTCGTCTTGTAGCTCAAGGATACTTTCAAATGGAAGGAGTAGACTATGATGAGACATTTGCTCCAGTATCCATATGGAGTCCATCAGAATTCTCCTATCCTTGGCATGTCACTAAAAGTTCAAGTTTTACCAAATGGATGTAAAGACTGCCTTCTTGAATGGGTCCCTTAAGGAAGATGTCTATGTGGCTCAACCAAAAGGATTCATTGATCCACACTTTCCGAATCATGTGTTGTACCTCAAAAAGGCACTTTATGGTTTAAAGCAAGCCCTTAGAGCTTGGTATGATCAGTTCACACAATACTTGGTGTCACATGGGTTTATAAGAAGAAAAGCTGATCAAACTCTCTTCATCAAAAGGAAAGATGACGAGTTGATAGTTGCTCAAGTCTATGTTGATAATATCATCTTTAGGTTAATTAAGGATGAACTTGCTCATAATTTCTCAAAACTCATACAGGCCGAGTTTGAGATGAGCATGATTGGAGAGTTGACTCACTTCCTTGGTTTGCAGATCCATCAACAAGATTTAGGTATATTCATATCTCAATCTAAATATGCTAAAAATCTTGTGAAAAATTTTGGTTTAGAATCTGCTAGTTCTGTTAGAACCCCTATGAGCTCAAATGTTAAACTCACTGTTGATTTGTTGGGTAAAAGTGTTGATTCTTCTCTTTATAGAAGCATGATAGGTAGTCTTCTTTACCCTACTGCTAGTACACTTAACATTAGTTACAGTGTGAGAGTGTGTGCTAGATATCAGGCTAATCCCAAAGAGTCTCATGTGATTGCTTTGAAAAGAATAATAAAGTATGTCAAAACCACTGCCGACTTTGGTGTGTGGTATAGCAAGGACATAAATGATGTCTTAGTTGGGTATTCTGATGCTGACTAGGCTGGGAATGTTGATGACAAAAAGAGTACTTCGGGGAGTTGTTTCTATGTGGGTAATAATCTTGCTCCTAGATGAGCAAAAAACAAAACTCCATCTCATTATCCACTGCAGAGGCTAAGTACATCACTGCCGGTAACTGTTGCACCCAACTCCTCTTTGATTATAGTATTCGTCAAGAGCATCTTACCATCTACTGTGACAATACCAGTGCCATCAACATCTCTAAGGATCTGGTTCAACATTCTCAAACCAAACACATAGAGATTCAATATCACTTCATTCGGGAGCTTGTCAAAGATGGTACTTGTAAGATTGAATTTAATCAACCATCTTGTCGGCTTTATTCCATGCCAAATTTGCTCGTAATTCAGCATTTAGAAATCCTGTATTTAAGTGAGAATCATGTAAGGGTAGTGTGTGAGAAAGTGTGAAGAAATGCTCAAGACTGTGCAGTGAAGTAGGGACTCGTGACTGGATCTCATGGGTAGCTCACAACTGGCAAACCGCCAGAAGAAGCACACAAGTGAAGCATGCAGAGAAGTTGAATCGGTATGCCAGCAGTAGTACTACAGGACAAAAATTTCAGACTGGCCATTTAGTTAGCTCGTGGCTTGAACTCACGACTCAGTTAAGTTGCAAGGCCAAGTCACCAGCCAACTTTGTTTTGAAAAATTGACTCTTTACATTCCATTCTCACCCTAGTATAAATACCTTTTATGTTAGGATTAATGCCCTTAAATCCTATTGTATGATGCTATGTATGACATTATGTATGACTTAATGTTGTGATTAATAAAGTTGTTTTATTATTATCTAAAATAATGGTAACATGAATATTCGGACATTATCATTTAGTCCATGAGATGCATAGTATGTGATTTATGTGATTTAGTTACAGAAGATATAAGTCACAAGTTCTTTGTAAACTCAGAATTTTAGTTCATAGTCGGTGATGAAATTGGGCATTTCATCTGCGAAGACTATAACATATCAACTAAGATGATTTGTCTTGATCATGGAAGTGGAGACTTCTAGTTGATGTGTTAATATGTTTTAAGAGTTAAGACATATTGAACTGGACCGCTGTGAGATTTATTATTCTCCTAATGACTGTCAATTGAATAATAAATCTCACGACTTATATTTGCATGAACTCTTAATCCTGAGAGAATAATGGACCTAATCATGAAGTGTAGGTTGCTTTGATATATCAGGAGTGAGATCTAAAGTATCGGTCAAAACCTCAGTATGTTGGGCAGCCACATTTTGTGTTGATGGAACATATATTCTTAAGATGGAATTCATAGTCTCTTAATAGAGATTTAAAATATTCCCTTGAGATAAATTTAATGGGTTTAGTTATACAGAGAGTTAGGCCTAACCACTTTGGTAAGAAATTACTAAAGTATATATTTATGAAAATTGAATTTCATAAATATATAATGAATAACTTAAAAGGATTAAACCGGGTACTCACGGATTAAGATGTAGTAATCTTCAAAGTGACAGTCTATATTTATGACTTTGAATTACTACGAATATTTTATGAAGGGGTTGCATGTATAATAAAGTCTTGAGATATAATTTATTAATAAGGCCTAGAGTGCAATTATATTTATATAGTGGTATTAAATATAATTAATGGTAACTTTGGACTTGTCAAGAGTTGACAGAAAAGCCCAAGGCCCATTGGAGCCAGTGTCTTATTTATCCTTTTGGTCCCACTCCAAGCCACACATTAAAGCCCAATTGGAAAGGCCCAATAGGCCGGCCCAATTAGATAATCAGTTATATATAAAGGGAGAGACATACAGATTTTCTTTTAGAGATTAGAGATTAGAGAAAAAGTGAGACACCATTGTGAAGTGGTGTGTATGTGCGAGTGAAACCACTCAATTATTCTCCCTTAGAAATTGATTGAGAGACCACACTTCTTGGGCGTAAAGTGGAATTGGAGTGAAGATTAAAAGTGTTCCCAATTATTTATAATCTTTTGTTTTGAATTTCTCCACACCAAGGTACGCTATTTTGTTCTTAAATTCTAGAATTCATATAGTGCAAGTTATCAATCATGAATGAAATAGATTTTTGTTTGTTGCTTCCGCTATGTGTTTTGTATGAGATACAAAACCAATTTAACCAACATTTTATACTCATGAATTGTAGAGAGCTTCTAAAGAAAATTTTGAGAGAGAAACCCTAGAGAAAAACAATATTGGCTCATCCACAATCTTTACATAGTGACTCTTCAAATTTTTCTATTCTTATCCTCTCCATTGTTACATCCTTGAGAGGTTCATTATTCAAATTCTTTTCTCACCATACCTATATCTGTGAGAAGGCTTTTTAGTGCTTGGGAAGTAGTTAGGAAGGAACCAATGGATATTGGTTGATGCTATGGGCTATAGCGGAATCCGATAAGCTAAAGAAGATAAAGGTTCGGCGCAACCTCGTTAGAGCAAGAAGTTTTAGGGCTTAGGTACATAGGGTAGATTAGACTTGGAGGGTCTTTTGCTGTTCATGTATCCCAACTTCATTCTTTAGTGGATTATTGATCGCTTGGAGGGTGACGGAGAGGTTTTATGCCAAGGGCTTTGGTTTCCTCTTTGATAACACATCATTGTGTTGTCCTTGTGTTTACATCTCTCTTCCCTTAATCTTTGCTATTTAATTTCTGCTGTGAATGTGATTTTATTTGGTTTAGATTGCTTATCAATTTTGTTATAAGCTTATGTTCATTTTCCGTATGTACATTGTTTGATATTAACCTTGAATTGGTAATTTGTAAATTGGGGGTCTAAACATTTATAGTGTTTTACACACTATTTGAGTTTTCAATTGGTATCAGAGTGGGTACACTTGTTGTGGTTTAAATACTTTAGTGTAACCCTTGACCCCTTGTGTTATTTGCCATGGATAGTGCTTTATATGTCTCTATGCATGTTTTGGATGTTGATGAATGTAATATGCCACGTGTTTGTGAAAATGCCTCTATGAGTGACAATCTTCATGATTGTGATGCTATGTTACATAAATCTTTGGGTGTTGTTGATATTCCAAATAACAAACTCTTGAAGAAAAATGCTAAGAAGTTTCAAAAGAATTGGAGCAAGTTATTTTATGAAAATGATGATTTGATTGCTAAGCTCAATGAATCCAACAAATTGGTTGAAAAATATAAGAAACTTGCTGAAAATTCTTTTGAAAAGCTTAAAGAGTTTGAATGTTTAAATATGGACTTGGATGCTAAACTTGTTTTGTCTAACAAACTTGTTGATGAGATAAAATGTAAAAATGAATCTCTTAAGAGGCATGGCAAATGTTTGATTGCTAAATATATTGCTAAAAAGGATGAAAATATTTGTTGCAATCATGTTGTAGTACCTGATTTTGTGCTTATTGTGTGTTCTACTTCAAATGACAAATTGGTGTACATTTCTCCACATAAAAGAAATCAAAAGGTAGAGAGAAAGGCTGTTAAGTTAAAGCCTCTGTTTAGGTCTTAACCTAAGACTTTGGATGGATCTAAGTTTGTTCCAACTTGCCACCATTATGGTGTGATTGGTCATATAAGACCTCAATGTCATAGGTTGAAGAGAGAACAAAACCATATTGCTAGATCCCTTCCCAAAAAGCCTAGTAGACCTAAACACATTGTTTGTCACCATTGTGGTGCTTTTGGTCATCTAAGACCTCATTGATCTAAGTTTCATGCTCTTAAAAGAATCAAAAGAAAAGAGAAACTTGAGCTTCTTGGAAGTTTTGCTAAAAAGAGTAAATCGGATTTAAGTGAAAATAACATGTTGTTAAATAAAGTGTTTAATGCTCTTAACTCCTTGACTATGTGCATCTTCGGTTTTCATTCTTCCAACCCTCGTCTCACTTTTCATGAGACACTCATTTCAAACAATCATTCCATTTGGATGAGGAAGGGTTCCTATGGTTGAGCTTTTGCTCGTTTGGTCCTTGACCTAATTCTTTCAATCTTTATAGGACCTTTCATGCATTGAATGTTATATCTTCATGCATTTTGTGCATCGTGCATTTATTCATATGCATTATTTTTGTTTTGATCTTACTTTTATGTTATAGTTTTGTGTGAGTAAAAAATCCAAAACCATATAAAAGGTGAAAATTTCAAAAAGTTTGATCGTATATGTTTGAGCACATATCACATGTGAGTTTTTCTTTGTACCTTTGTACTAATGGCTTTGTGTATATATGAGCTTAGCTTGTTCTTTATGCATTTAAATCTTTGTGGGAAAAATCTTGACATCTTTGTGTGAATGTTGTAAATCGATCTTCCAGCTTGTTATGAATGATTAGTCAATAGTCATGTTGGTTTTGATACATGCGTAGACTTGTGCCTATATATCTTTTCACTCTTTTATTTTTATTGCTTAAAGAGCTCAATAAATGTAAATCTCAAAATGAAAAGAGGTAATGAGCTACAAAAACTATCGCACATACTAGTATTTGACTAGGAAAAAGGGAAAGCAACTTTTATGAAAATGTATGATGCGCAAAAGCTAAAGGCTTGTTCATCAAATTGAAATATAAAAAATTTCAGGCATTAATCTAAAAATGAGATATAAAGATAAAAAATGATAAAATGTTATGAATTGTAAAGAAGCCAAATGAAAAGTTTCAAAGATATGTAATCATTTTCTATGAGAGGTCATATATGTTCATTTCTATAATTGAGATAGACCACTTGACTTAGTATTTCAATGAATGCCTAATTCATTTGTTCAATTGTACTTGATTTAATGTGATGTCTGTGAGCTCAACTTTATATGGATCAATCAAAAAAGATTTTTGATCATTTTATATGTTTTTGGAAGTGATTTTTATCACTCTTTGTGTTCATGTTTAGTGCTTACAATATTTTTCACTGTTTAAACATATTCTATGTTGAAAAACAGGTGTCAGAGTTTTTCACGACTCACTCGCGACTCACTTGCCAGTCGCAAAATTTTTCGCTACTTATCTCATAACTCACTAATCGTGAAACCCTAGTCGCAAGTTCATCCAGAAGCTCTCGCGACTCATCTTGCGACTTGCGAAAATTCTCATGACTTACCCAGTCGCGAAACGCCTAGAAATAGCTTTTTAAAGAGTTTTTACCGAGTCGCGACTCATCTTAAACCCCCCTTTCAATATTTTTACATCAAAACTCAGTCAATTTGAATGGTTTTTCATTCCATTAACATCTCTAAGGTAATTTTAAAATCTTTTCATTGTTTTGGATCCTTAGATTATGTTTTGGAGAGTTTTGTGCTTTTGGTTGGGATTTTCATCATAGGGGTTGGAAAAACTTATTTTTTGTCAAATTTTTGTATGGGATTGGTTTCTTTTGATGATTTGCTTTGGATGTCAACCCCTAGTGGTAAAAAGAACATGTATTAAGGGTGGATTTCATGATGTTCATGCATTGTTTCACATTGTTTTTCATAGTGTGCATGCTAGGTGTTTGATAAAATGCCTCTTAGACATCTTTTCACTTGTTTGGACTCCGATGAGTATCAAACTTTGGGGTTTCTCATGTTTCCTCGTTAGGAACATGTTTGGTTCATTGGTTGTATTTTTAACACACCTTGCCCCACATGTGCATTTTTCATGCATTGGTCATGCATTGTACGTAGCTACCTCTTGCACACACTTTTGCTACCCTTGTCATGCATTGGTTCATACATTGTTTCTTCATCCTGGCATGTCATGTTTACCATTTTGTTTCGTCTTAGGTTTGAGCTTCATTTTCTCATTCATCTCATACCCCTCATGCATCATTATCATTATTCATACCTTCATCTCTTACCCTCATTTCTCCTTAACCCTTTGTCTATTCCTAACAACAAGGGGGAGAGTATACTCTAGAGAGTATACCGGAGTGTTTTGTCATTTCTATATGATTCTTGTGCACATCCTTAGGGGGAGAAATTCTATTTCTCATGCACATTTGTAAGAGGAAAGATATTTCATAAGAGAGTGCATATACCAAGGGGGAGAAGACTTTGAGTTAATAAGAAAAATTTGTTTTGTTTATTTCTCTTTACGTTTGTTTTCTTGTATTGCATTGTGTTTGTGTGTTGCACATGCATACATCCTTATGCTATTGTGCTTCATTGAATGCATGTTTGGATGATCATTTGATTTGCTCTGTGGTCATTGTAGTCATTTCTATATGACTATTTTGGTGTATGATCAAGCTGCTTATATGTTTCATAACATGTTTAATTAATTACTTTTTACATGTTACATTATACTTATCCTTTTATTATTTGCTTTACCTTGAGGTTCTAATGTATTTTGTGCAAGTGTTTCAGGTTACAAGTATATATGTTCCAAGTGCATCATAGCTTCTCATCATTTTGAAGGGGAGAAACTTTAAGCACTTTAAGCACTTTTAGTTTATATTATGCATTTTCAGTAGTAAGTTAGTGTAAAATCTATCGAACTGTAACTTCCACTCCAATGAGCTCCTCATCAAAGCTGAGTCGGGATGCAGCAGGTATAGAAGTGGATCCAACGCTCTATCGAAGCATGATAGGCAGTCTCTTATATCTCACTGCTAGCAGACCAGACATTGCCTTCAGTGTAGTCGTATGTCCTTGATTTCAGGCAGCCCCCAAAGAGTCACATTTAACAGCAATCAAAAGAATTATCCGCTACATAAATGGCACATCTGATTATGGAATTTAGTACTCAAGAGATTCAAATGAATGCTTAGCCAGATACTCTGGTGCTGATTGGGCCGGTTGCATTGATGATAGAAAAAGTACTTCCGGTGGATGCTATTATCTTGGAAACAACTTGGTGTCATGGATGAGCAAAAAGCAGAATTCAGTCTCTTTATCAACAGCCGAAGCTGAATACATTGCTGCTGCAAGTTGCTATGCTCAATTACTATGAATGAAGAAGCTTCTTCATGATTATGGAATCACTCAGGACACAATGTGTGTATATTGTGATAATACAAGTGCCACAAATTTGTCAAAGAATTCAGTCCAACACTCGAAATCAAAACATATCGAGATTCGGTATCATTTCATTCGAGATTTGGTGGAAGAAAGGACTGTGTACTTAGAGTTCATCAACACTGAGAATCAAAAGGCAGACATATTTACTAAACCTCTAGATGGCCCAAAGTTTGAATCTTTGCGTAAGACCATCGGTGTCGGTATCATTCCCTGAACTTTATCTCTTGTGTGAACCTATACTACTCTTTGTTGCATACTTGTTGTTGTGGTTCCACATGTTTGATTTCTAGAAGTCCTTCTTTTACCTGTTTTGGTTTGTACCAGCTGTTTTCTTGTTGATCTTACTTTTCTTGTTTTGTTTTCGGTGTGTTCAAAAATTCAAAAAAACCCATAAAAAATTGAAAAATCTCAAAAGTTTGATCACTTGTTTTATGTATGTCACATGTGAGTTTGGCCTAGTACCTTCATACTTATGGCGTAATGCATTTACGATCTTGGCTTGTCATGCATGCACTCATTTATTTGTGAGAGAAATCTTGAACACTATGTGTGACTGTTGTAAATAGAGCTTCAAACTTGTCATGAATGATTGGTCAATAGTCTTGTTGGTCTTGATTCTTGCATAGACTTATGTCTATATATCTTCCCACTTTATTTTTATGTTTTGCAAAAAGAACTCACCAAATGTAAATCTCCAAAATGAAAAGAGATATTGAGCTGCAAAAGCTTGTAGCACACACTAGTATTCGACTAGGAAAAAGGGAAAGTGACTCTTCTTAATGTTTCTTTATAGTGCTCAAAAGGCCAAAAGCTAATCATTAATGTTGAAATATCATAAATTTCAAGCACCAATCTCAAAATGAGATGTTCTTGTCCAAACAAAATAAATTGGACCAATTGTTTTGCCTTATGCAGAAGCCAAATGAAAAGCTTCTAAGTTTTGTATTTAATGTGTGGGAGGTCATATATACTCATTCCTATAATGGAGATAGTTCACTTGATTTCGTATCAGTTGTGTATGACTCGATTAAATTGATCATTGAAGTTTCGCTCTAGTCTATAGACTATTCCACATTTGATTCTTACACACAACACACAAGACTTTGATTCAATCCATGCATATCTCATTTGTGTGATTGTACATGTTCAAATGTGATGTGTATGCTCAAGAACTGGTTGATCAAACCCAAAAAGATTTTTGAATGTTTTATTTGTTTTTGAAGTGATTTTATACTTTCGTGTTTTTGTTTTTGTTCAAAATGCATTTTTGTGTTCTTCTTTAAAAAATTGGTTTAGGGGTTGTTTTGCGAGAAGCTTGCGACTTAGAGCTTCCCGCGAGAAGGGCTTGAGGGAAATATTTTTTTCTCTTCATATCACACAAAAACTCTCGCGATTGTCTTGCGACCAACAGCTTCTCGGAAAATGCTGTTTGGCTAAAAATTGGTTTTTTTTTTTAATTTTTTTTAATTTTTTATTTTTTATAAAATTCAGACAGAAGTTACCGCAACTATCTCGCGACCCTGTGCTTCTCGCAAAAGTTTTGTGCTTCAGTGGCCATCTTCGTGACTGTCTCGTGACTGTCTCGCTACTCTCTAACTCGCGAAAATCACGTGTTTTGTTATATGTAGCAGATGTGACAGTTTCTTAAAAAATTTCTCATTTCCCTAGCTCAACCTCTCTCGAACCCTTTTTCAACCAAAATTCAATTTCTATCAAAACCCATCATTTTCAAGCATCTTTTCTGCATTGTCAACTTCAAGGTATGTCTTCTAAAGCATTTTCCCTCAAGTTTCTCTTATTTTATGCTGTATTTTCGTTAGGGATTCAACAATTTGGGGATTTTCGAAAATTTGAATGTGTTTCTATTTTGGGTGAAAATTTTTAGAATTCTTTGTTTGGGCTGTGTCCCTTTTGTTGTCTGTGCCTCTGTGTTGGCCCTTTGTGGCATTTTGACATGTATTTAGGGCATGATTTCACCATGTTCATGCATTGTTCACACTTAGAGTTCACTTGTGCATGCTAGGTGTTTGACAAAATGTCCGAGTGACATTTTTGTGCCAATTGGAATCAAGTGATTTCAATTTATGGGTCTTCACTTGTTTGACCATGTTTCACTCAGTTTGAACATTGGTCATATGTTTCATACTCTTTGCCCTTGTTGAACACACTGGGCACACACCCAGGCACCCCTCATGCATCTGTTGCTGCACTCTCCTGCATAAACACACACACCCACACACATTAGCACATGCACACATATGCACACACATGCACAGTTACTTAGTTTCTTGCATTGTTGTTATGCATTCAGCATATTGTTTGAAGTTAATTATGTCTTGTTCTATGCCATTTTACTTTTGTTTTGAACTAACTTGAATCTAATCAAGTTCTGTGTTGTGTGTTGTGCCCTTGTTTTTGTTTTGTTTTGTTTTTTTTTTTTTGTGTTCTGTTGAACAAATGTCTCCATTCAAGACTTCAGCTGTGAAAGGTGGCAGTAACAAAGGGAAAGATCCGATCATTGATGTTGATGCCGATTCACCTAGACTAAAGAGGGCTCATTTTTCAACGGGAATATTTGATCCTAACTTGTTTAGGTCTTATGCTGCTTTTGAATCCTATAAGAACATCTTTCATGATGCTCCTTTGCTAGTTGAAAGGGGTGTTGATCAACCATCACTCAGGGACACAAATATACCCATTTGGTTTGTCACGAAAGATTAGAACTATCTTCTTTCCACTTTCGAGGATACATACGAGAACATGGTTAAGGAATTCTATGCTAATGCCATTATTGTCAGAGAAGAGATAAAATATTGGGTTCGAGGAAAAAGCTTTTCTGTCACACCAATGTACTTGGCGGAAATTCTACACATTAACCGGCCAATACTCCCCATACCGCCGGTATATGATGAGTTGAACCCAGATGAAGAGTATCTCAAACAGTCTTTAGGAGCCAACTTGGAATTCTCCTCCAATAAGAAGTCAATTAATGTGGCATCCCTTTCTCCTGAATTACGACTTCTCTCAATGATCATGTATAGCAATCTCTATCCCTTGTCCAGCACCGGATATATGAATCTTGATCGAGCATTGTTTTTGAGTGATTTGATCACTGACGTAGAGATTGATATGTGCTCTCATATTTTTCACATTTTGGTAAAAACAGTTGTCCGGACGGCTTCAAGGAATTGTATTCCTTTTTGTCGCCTTATTTCATGGATTTTAAAGCTCAAAGGTATTCATTCATTGGAGGATGAGCATCCATATCTAAGGCTAAGTCCAATTAACATTCGATCTCTCCATGCGAGTATGAGCCACACCAAGAAGAACACCAAGCAAGAATGTCATGCACCGTCGGGAACCTCGAGCTCTACAACTCGTCTCTATGACGAACAGTTCAACAATATCTCCGCTGCTCTTCAAGAGATGAGTACAAAGATGTCCGGGCTGGCGACTATCATGTACGCTCACCACAGACGTCTTGATTCACAGTTCACATCACTCCAAACTCAGTTGGACGAAATTCAACGGAAGTTAGAAGAGAATGACTAGCTATTCCATGACAAAAAGGGGGAGATGATTCATATGATAGGGGGAGTATGGTGATAGAGGGAGAAGAAGCCACCAATTCCTATGTTTGATGTCTTTTGCTTACTGCTTATGTTTTAAACAAACTTTGATACTCTGTTTTTATTTCAGTATAATTTCAGTAGTTTTTTTTTTTTTTTTGGTGATATTTTCTTTGCTTTGTAGCATGTCTTGTTTGTGCCCATGTTGCTTTTGTAAGCTTTTAGGGTTTGTTTAAGTGCATGCTTGTAGGCTGTTATGGTTTGTGCCATGCATATGCAGTGCCTTGCTTATGCAGCCCTTTTTGCTTGTGTACTTAATGTTTAATGTCATACATTTTACTTCAGTACAACACTCTTGTGCCCGTGTAGGATTGTTCCTAGATGCAAATACTTCGTGTATTTCGCATTGGTTGAGTGTTGGATTTGCAAATGATACTCTTCAAATGAGCTTATCATTTTGCATGTCTGGATGTTCATTCCTCATGTGAATGAGCATAGTGATCGCTTTTTATAGTGATTGCTTGTTTGATCTTGCCATGATCTAGTGTTTCTACTTCATTTTGCTTGATCATGCTATTATTGCTCCATATGCTTTTCAAGTTTTTTTTTTTTTTTTTTTTTTTTTTTTTTCCTGTTCTGCATATAATGATGTTATTGTGTTGTTGTGTTTCAGGAGATACTTGTTCATATGTTTCAAGAGCTTATCAGAATCTAGAATTAGGTGTGAGTGAGTTTTGCCTTTGTTCCCAAACTTACGTTTAAGTCTAGAGTCTGTTTTAGGGTTTTGTCACGGAATAGCCAAAGGGGGAGATTGTAAAGTTGTTATTTACAACTATGTATTTTGTTGGCTTTTATTACGAGCCAAATTTGATTGTAATCATTATCAATCGTTTATACCCTGTATCTATTGTGGGATTTGTTGTAAGGGATGTGTGATAGAGAGAGAGTGTGAAGACTCAAGTATTTGAAGGTTGAAAAATTCTCACGGGTATGTCGCGACCTAGCTTCTCGCGAAATGAATCATGTGCCATGCACATGCTGGAATGCGAAGAGTCAGGCCAGGTGGAGATAGCTGTGTCTCGCGAGTATCTCGCGGGTAAGGCCTTCCCGCGAGACACCCGCGAGGTAATCTGTTCTGCCAGCCTGTACTGATTGACTCACACTTTCTGTACCTATTCTATATATACCCTCATTACCCACAAATGTTGAGGAATGCTTCAGAGAGAAAACCCTAGCCAAACACATTGGGAATTAGAGATTGTCATCCCCACCTTTCTCTATACACTTGCTTGTGGTATCTCCTCAACCCTTCCCTCTCCATTTCCACACCATTGAGAGGTTGATAGCCCAAACACTTACCACACCCTTTGAGAGTGCTGTGTGATGTTTTGGTGCTGCTGGGAAGCATTGGAAGAAGCCTGGAATGGCAGATGCAACATGGAGCTTATTGCGGGATCCGGGGTGCTAGATAAGACATGGTTCTGAGAAGCCTTGTTAGAGTAGGAGCTTGGAGGGCTTAGGTGCATCGGGTAGATTAGGCTTAGAGGGTCTCTTGCTAACCCATGTATCCCAACTGATTGTCTAGTGGATTGATTTCCGCTTTGAGGGCGGCGGAGAGGTTTTTCGCCGAGTTCTTTGGTTTCCTCTTCGAAAACACGTCTTGGTGTTTTCTGTGTTTGCATCCTTCTTCCCTACTCTTTTATATTCCATTATATTGCTGTGTTGCTTAGTTTATGGATTAGAATAGCTTATTTGTTCATTCGCTCACTTTTACACTATTCCGCACTTTGTAGTAAGTTAGTGTAAAATCTATTGAGCCATAATTTTAATTGGGGGGTTAAAATAGCTCTTGTGTTTTCAACACATTTTTGAGCTTCTAGTATATATTTATGAAATTAGATTTCATAAATATATGATGAATAACTTAAAAGGATTAAACCAGATACTCAAAGATTAAGATGTAGTAATCTACAAAGTGGCAGTCCACATTTATGACTTTGTATTACCATGAATATTTTATGAAGGGGTTTGCATGTACAATAAAGTCTTGGGATATAATTTGTAGATAAGGCCTAGAGTACAACTATATTTATATAGTGGTATTAAATATAGTTAATGGTAACTTTGGACTTGTCAAGAGTTGACATAAAAGCCCAAGGCCCATTGGAGCTAGTGTCTTATTGGTCCCTTTTGGTCCCATTCCAAACCACACACTTAAGCCCAATTGGAAAGCCCAAAGGGCCAGCCCAATTAGATAATTGGTTAGATACAAAAGGAAAAATGTACACAATTTTTAGAGAGAGAAAAACATCATTGTAAAATGATGTGTATGTGAGTGTGAGTCACTCTTTAATTCTCCTTTTGTTACTATTTGAGAGTCCACACTTCTTAGGCGTTAGTGGAATTGGAGTGAAGATTAAAAGTATTCTCAAGTACTTCGATCTTTGTTTTGAAATTCACCGCTTTAAAGTATGCTCTCTTATACTCAAATTCTGAAATTTACATAGTGCATGTTATAGATTAAGAATGAAGTAGATTCATTAATTTTCCATTGCATATATGCTTATTTCCTTCAAAAGCATGGGTGGAAAGTGCTATATTATGGTGGTAGTTGATGATTTCTCGAGATACTCTTAAGTGGAATTTCTTAGAGAGAAGTTGGAAGCATGTGACAAGATGGAAAGGTTATGCAATAGGCTACAAAATGAAAAGGGAGTTCCCATAGTCAAAATCAAAAGTGATTACGGGAAGGAGTTTGAAAATGCAAAGTTTGAAGCATTTTGTAATGAACACAGGATCAAGAAGGAATTTTCAGCTCCAAGGACTCCACAACAGAATGGGGTGGTTGAAAGAAAGAACCGAGCGATTTAAGAGTTGGCAAGAGTAATGTTACTCAACAAAAACATTCCACAGAAGTTTTGGGCTGAAGCAGTGAATAGGATTTACTTCCTGGCAGGAACAAAGAAGACATCATATGAAATTTGGAGAGGAAAGAAGTCGAAGGTTAAATATTTCCGAATATTTGGAAGCAAGTATTACATTCTCAATGATATGGAGAATCCTAGAAAATTTGATGCTAAGAGTAATGAAGGGATATTCCTAGGTTACTCCAAAAATAGCCAAGCATATAAAGTGTACAATAAGCACACTAAGAAGGTGATGGAATCAATAAATGTGGTCATCGATGACACCATACCTTAAGAAGAGTGAGGGTGATGACAACATGTCTCAAGGTGATTATGCTGAGAAAGAATCACCGGAAGTTCAACCTCCAATCTCTTGTGATGAGGAACCTTCTACTTCCAAAAGACCATCGTCAATGGTAACTCTCAATCATCCCTCAAGCAATATCATTGGTAATGTAGATGAAGGACTTCGTTTGAGAAAAGGGCCGACCTATAGTGTGAATCATGTGTCGTACAACTGTTATCTTGCTTAATTTAAACCCAAGAAAGTGGAGGAAGCTTTGAAAGATGAGAATTGGGTAGAGTCCATGCACCAAGAGTTGCATCAATTTGTTAGAAATGATGTATGAGAGTTAGTACCAAGGCCCAAGGATACATATGTAATCGACACCAAGTGGATCTTCAAGAACAAAACCGATGAAGATGGTGAAGTTGTCTGAAACAGGTCTAGATTGGTGGCTCAAGGATATACTCAAGTTGAAGGTATAGATTTTGATTAGTCATTTGCTCCAGTTGCAAGACTAGAGTCAATCCGAATTCTTCTCTCCATAGCATGTATTATGAACTCCATAGCATGCATAGATGAGAGATCTCTCCTTGTTGCTCAAGTATATGTGGATGACATTGTCTTTGGATCCACAATCGATCAACTAGCTCATGAATTTTCATAAGAAATGAAAAGGGAGTTTGAGATGAGCATGGTGGGGGAACTAAACTACTTCCTAGGGCTTTAAGTGAAACAATGGAAAGATGGGATATTTATCTCTCAAGAGAAATATGCTAAAAACCTTGTAAAGAGATTCGGTTTAGACTCTAAGAAACATACTTCCACTCCTATGAGTTCCTCAGCAACACTAAGTCGTGATGCAGCCAGTGTAGAAGTGGATCCAACACTTTATTGAAGCATGATCAGTAGTCTTCTCTACCTCACTGCGAGTAGACCAGACATTACTTTCAGTGTAGAAGTATGTGCTCGATTTCAGGTAGCACTCAAAGAGTCACACTTGACAGTAGTTAAATGAATTATCCGCTACAGATCAATGGCACATTTGACTATGGAATTTGGTATTCAAGAGACTCGAATGAGTGCTTAGCTGGATATTTTGAAGTTGACTAGGCCGGGTGCGTTGATGATAGGAAAAGCAATTCCGATGGTTGTTTCTATCTTGAAAATAACTTGGTGTTATGAATGAGCAAAAAGCAAAATTCAGTTTCTCTAACAACAGCTGAAGCTAAGTACAGTGTAGCGGCGAGTTGCTGTGCACAAATATTATGGATGAAGAAGCTTTTACATGATTATGGAATTACTCAAGACACTATGTGTGTATTCTATGATAATACGAGTGCCATAAATTTGTCAAAAAAATCCAGTTCAACACTCGAAATCAAAGCATATCGAGATCTGATACCACTTCATTCAAGATTTGGTGGAGGAAAAGACTCTGTATTTTAGACTTCATCAACATTGACAACCAGAAGGCAAACATATTTACTAAACCTCTTGATGGTCCGAGGTTTGAGTCTTTGCGTAAGACCATTGATGTCGGTATCATTCCTTGAACTCTATCTCTTGTGTGGACCTATTTTGCTCATTGTTGCGTACCTGGTGTATAGGTCTCACATGTTTAGTTAGATCATGTTTTTATTTTACAAGTTTTGGTTTGCACCTTTTTTTTTTTTTTTTATCTTACTTTACTTGTTCTATTTTTTAGTGTGTTCAAAAATTCAAAAACCCATAAAAATTGAAAAATCTTCAAAAAGTTTGATCGCTTGTGTTGTGTACATCACATTTGAGTTTGGCCTAGTACCTTTGTACTAATAACATAGTGCATTTACAAGCTTAGCTTGTTATGTATGCACATATATCTATGTGGGAGAAATCTTGAAAACTATGTGTGATTGTTGCAAATAGATCTTCAAGCTTGTCATGAATGATTGGTCAATAGTCTTGATGGTCTTGATACTTGCATAGACTTGTACCTATATATCTTCCCACTTTATTTTTATATTTTTGCTGAAAGAGCTCAACAAATGTAAATCTCAAAATGAAAAGAGATAATGAGCTGCAAAAGCCAATCACACATACTAGTATTTGACTAGGAAAAAGGGAAAGCGACTTTTGTATTGAAATGTGTGGTGCTCAAAAAGCCAAAGGCTAACTCTCAATGTTGAAATATCAAAAATTTCAAGCACCAATCTCAAAAAGAGATGTATTATCCAAAAAGAATCAAACGTTATGATTTATGCAAAAGCCAAATGAAAAGCTTCTAAGTCTTGTAATCATTCTCTTGTGGGAGGTCATATATGCTCATTTCTATAATTGAGATAGTTCGTTTAACTTAGTACCAGTTATGTATGACTTGATTGAATTGATCATTGAAGTTTCACTCTAGTCTAAGGACTATTCCACATCTGATACTCACCACAACACACAAGACTTTGATTCAATTAATGCTTATCTCATTTGTATGATTGTACATGTTCAAATGTGATGTGTATACTCAATTATTTGTTGATCAAACCCAAAAAGATTTTTGAGTGTTTTATATGTTTTTGAAAGTGATTTTATACTTTCATGTTTTTAGTTTTTGTTCAAAATGCATTTTGTGTGTTTTTCTTCAAAAATTGGTTCAAAGGCAGTTTCACGAGAAGCTCGCGACTTAAAGCTTCCCGCGAAACCAACTTAAAGGAAATACAAGTTTTTTTTTTTTTTTTTTTTTTTTTCAAACAGAGAGTCTTGTGAGTCACAAAAGCTTTTGCGCTTTAGTGGTGTTTTTCGTGACCAATATCGCGACTACCTAACCTGTGAAAAACGCATGTTTTCAGTTTTATAAGGCAGATGTGATAGTTTTTCAAACACTCTCTATTTTCCCTCACCTTGTCACTCTCAACCTAAAACTAATTTTCACTCAAACCCTATCATTTTCAAGGGTGTTTTTTGCAAAATCAACATCAGGGTATGTTTTCTAAAACATTCTTTTCATTTTTGTCTTAGATTATGCATAAATTAACTTAGGTATTCAAAATTTGGGGATTTTTGAAAAAGGGTTGGGATTTTTAATTTTAAGCAAAATTTCTTCAAATCTTTGATTGGGCTGAGTCCCATTTGGTTTGTGTGTATCTGTGTTGGCCCTGTGTGGCAATCTAAACATGTATTGAGGCATTTTCAATTATGTTCATGCATTGTTCATCGATGTAGTGCATTGTTGCATGCTATGTGTTTGACAAAATGTTCATGTGGCATCTTTTGTTGTAGTGGACTCAAATGAGTTTCATTGCTTGGGTTTACTCTTGATTGAACATGTTTGACATGTTTTGATCAATGGATGTGTGTTCTACACACTTTACCCAATTTGTGCCTCAATGCCATGCCATGCATCACTTAGGCACACACTAGGCACCCACTAGGCACACCCCATGCATCACCAGCTACACACATATGCACAACAGATGCACAATACATACATACACATGCACAGTTGCCTATTTCCTGCATTTTGATCATGTTTACATTGTTTGTCACTGATAACATGCTGTTTCTAGTCTGTTATGTTATGTTTTAAGTATTGTTACTTTGGTTTTGGACTAACTTGAATCTAATCAAGTTTTGTGGTTTGTTTTGTGTTGGTTGCACATGTTTCCTTTCTCTATTGTCTGTGTACATGTGCAGATGTTTCCTACCAATCATTCAACAACAAAAAAATCCTCCAAG
This sequence comes from Quercus variabilis, assembly GCA_030445155.1. Lineage (NCBI taxonomy): Eukaryota > Viridiplantae > Streptophyta > Magnoliopsida > Fagales > Fagaceae > Quercus > Quercus variabilis. The sequence continues at coordinate 42,534,412 of CP129446.1, read as the reverse complement.
CGCTCTCGCACGGATTCAAACAACTTCAAGTCTCCTGAGGCAGATTTGGCTTACAGTGATTGCTACAAGCAAGCCACAATAATTATGGAGAGAGTTGTCCAATTGGATACCCTTGGGGACACTTTCATTCCCGATATGTTCGAGGAGAGGACATGGATGAAGCTATTAACTCTGAATGGTATGTATTCTCAGAAATCATTAAAGAGTTCTTTTCAAATGCTAGTGTGGACGGAGACCACATTAACTGCTGGGTGAGACACAAGGAATTTGTGATTACAAGAGATTCAATCCAAGGCTTCCTTAAAGTTTGTCCACCTTCACAGCCAATCATAGTCCAGTATGATGATCATCTGGATTCAATTGAGGAAATGGTAAAGATTCTTGGGGGTTACACCAACCAAAAAGTCCATGAACACAATTTTGTTCAGTCTAGTTATGAGAGCTCTTGCCTATGTGATGATCCACAATTTGTATCCAGTCACCAACCTAATGACACTGTCCAGTCCAAGGACAACCTTTTTGTATGATCTCGTCACTCAAAAGGAGATTGATATTTTTGGACACATTTTCCATCTTTTGACCAAGAGCATTGAGAAGTGAAACTCCAAAACAATCATGTCATTTCCCTCTCTTATTATGGGCCTTATTGCAAAGGCAAAGCTCAAACTTCTGAGTGGAAAAAGCAAAATCTGTCCACAACAACAAAGAGTGAATTTGTTCAACATGTCACTCACTTAGGTCATGGATCAGCTACTCACACTACCCCTGGACATACCGAGTCTAAATCTTCTCACATTCCTGAGTCTCCGAATGTTAGCACTCAGCCAGGACAATCTAGCTCTCTCGCTAACCAGTTCACTATTTTGGTTGAAGGTTTACATGAGCATGTTTTAGGATTTGCAAATTTCATCCACTCTATAAACAATCAGGTTCAAATGTGGCTTACTGCCATTGAGACACAACTAGATGAGATTCAACACAAGTTAGAGGAGAGCCTTGAGCTATTTGTGCCAAAAAGGGGGAGAGCAAACTCTTTGTATAGATTGGACGATAGCATACTGTAAGGAGGAGAGCATCACAAAAAGGGAAGTGTGCATAGTGAAAGGGGGAGTTTTAATGAGCTCAAAAGAAAAATAAAAAGCTGACACACAAGATTATACATTTTGTTTATAGTTTTTTTACTGCTTTCTTAAAGTTTTGATACTATGTTTTTAATTTCAATTTATATTCAGTATTTGTGTTTATCTCAATGCTTTGAAGCATTTTTTTAGTACTTTTAGACGTTGATTATATATCTTGAGTACCTCACTCTTGTACCTTGGTAGGATATTGTTTCCTAAATGCAAATACTTTGTGTATGTTTCATTGGTTGAGTGTTGGACATGCAATTGATCCTTGTGATTGATCTTAATTGCATTGCATGTCTAGATGAGCATTTACTAGCTAAATGTTCATTGTAGTTTAATGACTGTTCTTGTATGATCAAGATATGCTTACATGTTTTATAGTATTAACAAACATGATCACGTTTTACTTGCTCATGTATGTACCATGTATTCTTTATTAACTCTTTTGATGTGCTGTGTGTTGAATCTGTTGTGAGATTTAGAGGAGTTTACCTTTATACGCACTTAGGGTTATCAAGATCAAGATTCATGTCAAGAACCTGGTGATTACTTCAGCTGATGCATAAAGAATTTAAAGAAGATCCAAAACCTTTGAATGGAGTCTCAAAGTCACAAATGGGAGTACTTGTGGTTGCAGTGGATCAAGGAAAGAAGTAGTTCATGGACTCGGAGCTGTCATGTGGTCGTGGTAGTAAGTTTTCTACTCAAGGTAGCAATAGGATGTTAGTCGTTTAAGTCTTATTGTACAAACTTCAATTCTTTCATAGTGGGTTTGTTTTACATTGAGGATAGCTAGGTTAAATCCTTCCCATGTTTTTTACCAGTTTGGTTTTCCTAGGTTATCATGTCGTATATTCTTTATATTTCTGCAATTTGTCATGATATGATATTATTATATTAACCTAGATCTGAATAATTTATCTAAGTAATCATTTGGCTAAATAACTAGGTTAAACAACTTGTGTTTTAAGGGGTCTAAAAACGTACAGATTATGTATTTGACAAGCCCACAAATATGTATGTTGATGGAGAAGGTCAGGATTATATGGATGAAGACCCTAGAGTGCTAATGTTGTGAGAAGAAGGAACCCACTTGGAGCCAGCTGCCATCGACTCAATTACTGTTTAGTCTGTCAAAAATTCTAAAACCCATAAAATAATTTTTTATTCTGCTTATGTAAAGTTGTAATTTACAACAATAAGTTTTGTTGGCTTTTATTCCATGCCAAATTTGATTGTAATTATGTTCAATCTTTTATACCTGTATTATTTGTGGGATTTCATTGTAAGGGTTATGTGTGTGAGAGAGAGAGTGTGTGAAGACTCAAGGCATGAAGACTAAAGCTGTTTTTGCGAGTAGATCACAACTAAGCATCCCGCGAAATGATGCATGTGCCTTGCACATGACTGGAATGCAAAGAGTCATGACAAGATGGAGATAGCTGTGTTTTGCGAGTAGCTCACGGGTAAGGCCTTCTTGCGAGACACCCACGAAACATTCTGTTTTGCTAGACTGTCATTACTGGTACACATTTTCTATGCCTACACTATTTATACCCACATTACCCACAGATGTTGAGGAGTGTTTCTAAAAGAAAACCCTAGTCACAAACCTTGAGAATTAGAGATTGTTATACTCACATTTCTCTACACAATTGCTTGTGGAATTTCCTCAACTCCTACCTCTCTATTTCCATACCATTGAGAGGTTGATAGCCCAAACACTTACTACACCCTTTAATAGTGTCAAGTGAGGTTTTGGTGTACCTTGGAAGCATTGGAAGAAGCCAAGTTTTGACGGATGCAATCAGGTGTATTATGGGATCTAAAGAGCTAGACAAGACACAATTTCGAGAAGCCTTGTTGGAGTAGGAGCTTGAAGGGCTTAGATACATCAGGTAGATTAGGCTTGGAAGGTCTCTTGTTAACCCATGTATCCCAACTAATTGTCTAGTGGATCGATTACCACTTGGAGGGCGGTGGAGAGGTTTTTTGCTGAGTTCTTCAGTTTCCTCTTCGATAACACATCAGCGTGTTATCTTGTATTTGAATTCTTCTTCCCTACTATTTTACCTTTCATTTTACTGCTGTGTTATAATGATTATGGGTTTGAGTAGTTTGTTTGTTTATCCGCTTGTATTTACTCTATTCTGCACTTAGTATTAAGTTAGAGTAAAATCTATCGAACCGTAACTTTAATTTGGGGGTCTAAACAGCTCTTGTGTTTTCAACACATTTTTTCAGCTTATTTGTTGGCTTTGAATGTTCTTATTTTAGAAATTAGTAAAGATACTCTTAATGGTGAGGAATTAGAACAAGGGTAGAACCTGTAAAAGAATAACCCAGTCAGTTAACTTGGGAATTGATGATGAACCTAAGATGGTCCAGATTGGCAACACCCTAATTTCCCCTAAGAGAAATGCACTAGTTACATTGCTAAAAGAATTTAAGGAGGTATTTGCATGGTCATACGAGGATATGTCGGGGGTTGATACAGATATAGTGTAACATTGCATTCCTACAAACCCAATCATGAAGCCCGTCAAACAGAAGCTGAGAAGGATGAAGCCAAAATGGACTATTACGATCAAGGAACAAGTTGAGAAACAGTACAATACGTGATTCTTCAAGGTGGTTAACTACCCGGAATGGTTATCTAATGTGGTTCAATACCCAAGAAAGATGGGAAGGTGAGGATGTGCATAGATTTCAAAGATCTTAACAAAGTCGGCCCTAAGGATGACTTTCCATTGCCTTATATTGACATTTTGGTTGATATACTATGGGACATGCATTGTTGTCATTCATGGACAGCTTCTCAGGATACAATCAGATAAAAATGGCTCCAGAAGATATGGGGAAGATGTCCTTTATTACTTCATAGGGAACTTATTGTTACAAGGTTATGCCATTTGTCCTTAAGAATGTTGGTGCCATCTACCAGTGGATAGCCACTACTCTATTGCATGATTTAATACACAAAGAAGTTGAAGTTTATGTGGATGAAATGATAGTGAAGTCCAAAGACCATGAAGGACACATACTAGCTTTACAGAAGTTCCTTGAGAGGATCTGATTTTACAAGCTTCGATTGAATCCAAAGAAGTGCACATTCAATGTGACGTCAGGGAAGTTGTTAGGGTTTATGGTAAGCTAGAGAGGAATTGAGGTAGATCCTGAAAAGATCAAGGCAATTATAGAGATGAAACCTCCAAGGACAGAAAAAGAGATCCGAGGAATTTTAGGGAGGATATAATATATAAGCAAGTTCATACTAGCTCAACATTACATGTGAAGCACTTTTTCGATTACTCAAGAAGGAAGTCCCTATGGTATGGAATGAATAGTGTTAAATTTTTTTTGAGAAGATTAAGAATTACTTGATGAAGCCACCAATACTAGTTCCACCGGTACCTGAAAAGCCATTATTGCTTTATCTCACAGCCATAAATACAACAATGGGGGCTTTACTTGCTCAGTATCTAGAGGAGTCTAGGAAGGAGAATGCAATTTACTATATTAACAAGAAGATGAAGGCTAGTGAAGTGAAATATTCTGCATTTGAGAAGACTTGTGTTGCACTTGTATGGACTACTAGAAAACTTAGACATTATATGCTCGCTTTCAAAGTCCAGTCGATAGCCAGAATGGATCTTTTCAAATATCTGATGGAAAAGCTGGTGCAAGATGGGAAGATAGCTAAATGATTTTTGCTTTTTTTAGAATTTGATGTAAAGTTTGTGACTCAAAAGTCCATGAAAGGAAGAGTAATTGCTGATCACTTAGCACATTGTTCACTTGAAGAGGCTGAGTAGGTTTGAGGAAATGTCCCAGATGAAGATATTATGATGATAGAATCTAAACCATGGAAGATGTATTTTGATGGGGCTACAAATTAGAATGGAAGTGGCATTGGAGTTCTCTTGATTTCTCTAAAAGGAATGCATATCCCATTTTGTAGGCTTAATTTTCCTACCACTAATAATGCCATAGAATATGAAGCTTGCATTATGGGATTACTGTTGGGATTAGTGCCCTTAAATCCTATTGTATAATGCTATGTATGATATTAAGTATGACATTATGTATGACATGATGTATGACTTAATATTGTAATTAATAAAGTTGTTTTATTATTACCTAAAATAATGGTAACATGAATATTCGGACATTATCATTTAGTCCATGAGATGCATAGTATGTGATTTATGTGATTTACTCATAGAAGATATAAGTCACAAGTTCTTTATAAACTCAGAATTTTAGTTCATAGTCGGTGATGAAATTGGGCATTTCATCTGCGAAGACTATAACATATCAACTAAGATGATTTGTCTTGATCATGAAAGTGGAGACTTCTAGTAGATGTGTTAATATGTTTTAAGAGTTAAGACATATTGAACTGGACCGCTGTGAGATTTATTATTCTCCTAACGACTGTCAATTGAATAATAAATCTCACGACTTATATTTGCATGAACTCTTAATCCTGAAAGAATAATGGACCTAATCATAAAGTGTAGGTTGCTTTGATATATCAGGAGTGAGATCTAAAGTAACGGTCAAAACTTCAGTATGTTGGGCAGCCACATTTCGTGTTGATGGAACATATATTCTTAAGATAGAATTCATAGTCTTTTAACAGAGACTTAAAATATTCCCTTGAGATAAGTTTAATGGGTTTAGCTATTCAGAGAGTTAGGCCTAACCACTTTGGTAAGAAATTACTAAAGTATATATTTATGAAATTGGATTTCATAAATATATAATGAATAACTTAAAAGGATTAAACTGGGTACTCAAGGATTAAGATGTAGTAATCTTCAAAGTGACAGTCTATATTTATGACTTTGAATTACTACAAATATTTTATGAAGGGGTTGCATGTATAATAAAGTTTTGGGATATAATTTATTAATAAGGCCTAGAGTACAATTATATTTATATAGTGGTATTAAATATAATTAATGGTAACTTTGGACTTGTTAAGAGTTGACAGAAAAGCCCAAGGCTCATTGGAGCTAGTGTCTTATTGGTCCTTTTGGTCCCACTCCAAGCCAAACATTAAAGCCCAATTGGAAAGGTCCAATAGGCTAGCCCAATTAGATAATCAGTTATATATAAAGGGAGAGACATACTGAATTTTTATTTAGAGAAAAAGTGAGACACCATTGTGAAGTGAAACCACTCAATTATTCTCCCTTAGAAATTGATTGAGAGACCACACTTCTTGGGCGTAAAGTGGAATTGGAGTGAAGATTAAAAGTGTTCCCAAGTACTTATAATCTTTTATTTTGAATTTTTCCGCACCAAGGTACGCTATCTTGTTCTTAAATTCTGAAATTTACATAATGCGAGTTATCAATCATGAATGAAATAGATCCACATTTGTTGCTTCTGCTATGTGTTTTGTATGAGATACAAAACCAGATTTACCAACAATTACAAGCAACCGTTAGTCTTGGAGTTGAAGAATTGAAAATATATGGAGTCTTAGCTCTTATAATTTGTCAGATTCAAAATAGGTGAAGGATAAAGGAATTAAAGCTGATACCTTATCATGAATGCCTTTAGAAATTGGCGTTGAAGTTTGGGAAGATTCAATGCCAATATGTGCCAAGGATGCAGAACTAGATTGCAGATGCTTTAACAACATTGGCCTCAATGATGGATGGGCCTAACGAAGAAAAAGTACGGCCAGTAGTGGTAGAACAAAAGGGAGATCTCACCTACTGTATGTTGATAGAGGGAGAAGAATAACTGAATTGGACAGGCGAATGGTATTCAGATATCCTATAATATCTTAAAGAGGGGACATACCCAAAGTCTGCAGATAAGAACAGTCAATTGATCATCCAGAGATTGTCCATTAATTACATCATTTGTGATGAGAAGTTATATAGAAGGTCATATGACGAAATTCATCTCCTTTGTGTGATTGCTAAGGAAGCATAATAGATTATTAAAAATGTCCATGAGTTGAGCTATGGGCCACATATGAATGCACACATGTTGTCCCAGAAGATAATGAGACAGGGTTATTACTGGACCACTATGGAAGTAGATTGCGCAGCTCATGTTTGGAAATGTCATTAGTGCCAGGTTCATGGAGATTTGAAGCATATGCCACCAATGCTATTACATACAATGACTTCACCATGGCCGTTCTCTACATGGGGAATAGATATTATTGGGAAGATCCACCTAATAGCATTAAACAGTCATGAATTCATACTAGTGGCCATTGATTATTTTACTAAATGGGTTAAACGTACCTTATACAAGGCATTGAACTCAAAGAAAGTTGCTCAATTTATTCAAATTAATATCATTTGTCGCTATGGGGTACCACGCGAAATAATTTCAAATAATGGGTTGCATTTGAAAGGAGAGACATAGAAGTTACTTTAAGAGTTCAATATTTAGCATCATAGATCATCGCCATATCGCGCCCAAACTAATGGAGTAGTTGAGGCTGCAAAGAAGAAAATAGGGCAAATTTTGAAGAAGAGCATGAAAAACTACAAGGATTGGCACCTATAGTTGCCCTATGCACTTTGGGGGTATAGGACATCAATTTGATTATTGACAGGAGCCACCCTTTATTCGTTGGAATACGGAATAGAGGCAATTCTTCCTATTGAAATGGGTATTCATTCATTAAGGACAATATTGGAGAGTGAAATCCCAATGGTGGATTGGTTGCAGAGTCGGTATAATCAGTTATGCATGATGGATGGAAAGAGGCTTAAAGCCTTATACCACATTCAAGGTTACCAAATGAGACTTAGAAAAGCTTTTGACAAGACAGTAAGAGCTAGAGATTTAAAGATAGGAGATTTAATTTTGAAGGAGATTTAAGCCCCATACATCATCAAACAAATATATTCTAGAGGGGCAGTAAGGTTGATGGACTTAGATGCAAACCCCTTTACTGAACCAACCAATATTGACCAGCTGAAGAAATACCATGTCTGAGGTGGTTGTTAGTTGTTTTTATTTTTCCTTTCTTAGGTTTGCCCAAAAAAAAAAAAAAAAAAAGGCCTGCTAAGTTGAAAACCTGAAATGGTGGCTTAGACAAAAATTAAGGCTAAAAAAAAGAAAAGGTGAATTGAAAATCTGAAAGGGCGGTCTACGCTAAAAGAGAGTAAAAAAAAAAAAAAAAGATAGTGAGAGAGACTGCTAAGCTAAAAACCCGAAAGAGTGGCCTAGGCAAAAATTAAGGCAAATAGAATTAGCTACTCAATGACCTAATCCTTCTACCAGGCAGTTACGTAAGTAGCCATCTATTGGTCCGGTCACAATTTACCTAAACCCATCATTCACCCATCAAGCATTTGAGAAAATAAAAAAGAAAATTGCAAAATTAAACCATTTCATTCCATCAACACACCTAAGCACAAAACCAAAACTTAAACGAGACACAAACCTTAAATAAGACAATGAAACTGAAAGTCCTAAATAATTCCAAAGCTAAAAATTTTCAAATTAACTTCCTAAATAAACATGTTCAAAGTCAAAATAAAAAAAATCAAATCTTTTTGAGTTTCCTTTTTTTCAGCTGGTTATTTGTTCTGTCAACATCAATCACACTGTTATCTCTATCTCTTCTCTTGAATTCATAGTCACCATCCTTTTGCTTGTCCTTGCCATCCCCAAGAAATCTTTCTTACATAGAAACCATTTTAGTTTCTTTATCCACAATCCTATCCACCAGCTAGTTAGAGTATTCTCGTGATAGCCTTGTTTGATACAGGAGCAGCAGCAACAATTCTCCACCCTAAAATTTTACCTGTAAAATTTTGGTTGCCTCATAATCAAATGTTTCGAGTGGCAAATGGATAAACATTCCTGATCACCTAGAAAAGTAAGCCTATTTTCATTAGAATCTTTCCAACCCTTAGCATCAAACACTAAGTCCATGGACCCCCTCTTACAAGCAGAGACCTTCTAATAGGATTTGATCTCATTCATCAAATACCTAGCCTCAGATGGTCTTTAAAAGGAATATTGCATAAACAACACCTTCTCACCTAGACCCAAGTACCTCATCTATTCACAGTTGACCCCTTTGATTCTTTGAGACTCCAAATTATCAATGACTATTGTGCAAATAGCCACTTTGAATTCCTCCTTAAAAATCCAAAACCTTTGTGGAAAAAACCCAAAATTTTTCATACACCTTCCCTTTAAAAAGAATGAAGATGTTAACCCCACAAAAGCCAATCACAGAGGAATGAATCTAGACCATTTAGACTTGGCCAAGCAAGAACTATCTACCCTCCTTTCGGAAGGCCTTATTGAATAGCCTCTCCATGGGCATGTGAAGCTTTCAAAGTCAACAAGCATGCTGAGCAAGTTCAAGGAAAACTCAGATTGGTAATCAATTACCAGGATCTTAATCATTTTCTTGCATATAATAAATTCCCCTTGCCAAACAAGAGTGCTCTCTTTCAGCATCTTTCAAATGCGAAAGTATTCTCAAAGTTTGATCTTAATGCAGGATTTTGGCAATTAGGAATCCATCCAAAAGAGAGATACAAGATATCATTCTGCATTCTAGATCACCATTACCAATGGATTGTCATGCCTTTTGGTCTTAAAAATGCTTCATCCCAATTTTAAAAAGCAATGGTAACATTGTTCTAGCCACTCTTTACCAATGCATTAATTTACGTAGATGATATCCTCCTGTTCTCAAAAAATGAAGAATCCCAAGAAAAGTTGTTCATTGAATTTTATAATTTAGTGAAATCTCAAGGGATGATGCTCTCAGAAAAGAAAATGGTCATAGGATAGTCTTCTATGGATTTTTTGGGAGTAAATATTTCAAATGGAAAGTATACTTTGCAGCCTCACATAACCGTTTCTCTTGGTGAATTTCCAAATAAGCTCACAAGTACCAAACAGATACAACAGTTTCTTGGAATTGTTAATTATATGTCAGACTTCATTCCAAAAATTTACATATACAAAAATTGTTTAGCCCAATTGTTAAAGAAGTCTCCTTCAGAATGGAATTCTGTTCATACAAAAGCCGTCAAACAATTGGAAAAATATCAAAAAAGCTTCCCCCATTGTGAAATTACTTACCACAGAACATCCAAGATTTGGTTGCAAAATTACTTAAGCATGTTTAGTTGCTAAACTCAATTGCAAAAATGATATTCATGCAGAAGGAATCCTTCACCCTTAGAGATACATTAGGTCACTAATCCAGATGGCACTCTCCACACACACATGGACACTTCTTGGGTATCTAGTTACCATGCTCTCACAATGACAAAATCCCTTAATAAGGGAATCTTATTTGAAATAGTACCAACTAATCAAGAAGTCTGTAAACAGTAGTGGCCACATGATGACCCTTATTATCATAACCCTTATCTTCAGCAGTCAAAGATATTTACTCTTTTGGCAAAACCATATCCAGATGAAGATCTCCAAGAAGCCAAGCCCTTTACTAAGTTTGACATTTGTCAACTCACTTTATCATTTGTTAGCTAGGACTCTTACTTCCCTGGACATTTGTCAACAAGGAGCCAGGCCCTACAGTCCTCTGTAAAAACCCATTATGACTTGAATGTAAACCATTTTTGTGAAATATTGCCTATAAATAGGTCCCTTGTGCCTTTGTAACGAGCAGAGTGGAAAAAACCCTTGTAAAATGTCACTCAGTTTCTCTTATGTCTAATGTAAAAAAGCTGTTGAATCTAATAATGTCTCTTAGTTTGTTGTATCTTGTTCTGCATTCTATCAATATATGTCATTAATCAGTTTCCAGAATCTTCTTACACCTTCTGTCTCTATTTCCCTCTTAAATCGCAAAAAAGGAGGTGGACATTTCCACCAATAACAGTCCCAATGAATTAAAAGGCTAGATTTTTTTTTTTTTTTTTTAATTTTAAATTTGACCAAATCTTTTTCAATCTAACACTTGGTCTTGATGATATCCCTATTGGGGAAATTATTAGGACCATAATTAGAAATAGTAGGTATGGCATTATGTCCATTCTCTCCATTAAACATATTTGCAAGTCAAGGGACTCCTTAGAAATTTCTATGATTCTCCACCAAGGAATAGAGTCCAACCCTAAAAGAGTTTCCACCAAGATCAGAGAAGTAGGATTATCACCATCTTTGATTTGATCTATGATTCCTATGGCTCGGGCATCCGCAAAACCAGATTTCCCCGAGCAAAGCAAGAATTCTCCCACAAAGCAAAGAGCCAAGGAAAAGTTCTTCTACATGTTGTTAGAGATATCATGAGTACGTCGATGAATAAACCTTGTAGCAACTACATGGAGATTCACCACGTGGCCTTCGATCATACTACTAGTAATTGAAACTGAAAGATCAAGTGCATTTGATACAATTTCTTTGTTCTTAGGATCATAAGAAACTACCATAGATTTTTTTTTTTTTTTTTTTAACTTATAACCCAGGATTGTAGAAAATTCTTCAATGATAGGACAAGGTTCGGTAGTTCCTAATTGGAAAATGAGATCTTTGATATCCTAGAACTTTACTGTAGCACGAAGAAATTCCTAGTTGATCTTGATATTTCTCAAAGATTTGATTCCTTCTAATTTGAAGGCAAAAAATTGGTCTTGGTAGTAGAATCAAAGCTACGAACCCATCTATTGATATCTTGTGCAATTGAATGGAAAAGATTTTGATTTTTTGCCATGGTTGATTGTTGTATGTGATATCTCTTCTTTAGTTTCACTTGATGCAGGATTTACTTTTAGATTTCTCCACTTGATGCTAAGATAGGGTTTTGGATCTCTAATCATGTTTAAATAAGGTTTCAGGTTGTCAAGAGTTTGGAATCAACTAGGAAAATGTTTTACAGTAAAAAACAGATAAAAAAGCTTTTGAGAAGGCCCAAATATGCATAAAAAATGAAAAAAACTAAACCAAAGCTAGGTGTTAAAGTACCGATCGGCACACTGCTCCAACACACGCAACTTTGATCAATTCTGCATTTTTGTTGCATTTTTGGTTTGTCCAATTTTGCTCTAATAAAGGTTGTTGTGCAATAAAATTTTTCCAAATTAACATTTATTGTCAAACTAAGGGTATTCAGCCATGCCTCATTCTTTTTTTTTTTTTTTTTTTTTAAAAATCATCATCATCATTTGTTTCAAAAAAAAAAAAATCAATCAAATCAAGATTTTCAAAATCATGCATCTATTTCCAAACTAAGGGCATTCGGCCATGCCTCACCCATTTTCAAAAAAAATTAGCCATCCCTTTTCCAAAAGAAATCTTTTTCTCAAAAAAAAAAAAAAAAAAAAAAAAAAAAAAAAAAAACATCATGCATGAATTTCTAAACTAGGGGCATTCGGCTACGCCTCATTCAATTGAGACCACCCATGTCAAGATTGTTAAGGTAAATTCAAACTTTTGCACTACAAAGCTTCATCAGGTAAATTCTAAACTTGTCAAATTTAAATCCTTACAAGAACATAGTCATCAAAGATTAAGGAGCTAAGGTTGAAAGTTAGAACAAATTATGACAAGGGTATATTTTGCCTTATGCAAGAAAAGAAAAAGTACTATTAAGCATCATTTGGACTTCAAGTCCACTAGCGAGAAGATCTTCTCGGCCCACCGCCCACCTCTAGAAGAGCCACTCTCTGCATTCCCTTATTGTTTTTGGTCAATGTGAAATTAAGGCTCTTACTGCCTACCTTGGAACTTAAGGTCCCTGGTCCTTTTTTCCAAGGCCTGTGTGTTAACATCGACATTTGCCATTCGATTATTCTGAAAAATCATCAAAGACAAGTGTCAAGTCCATCTTCATGAATTGCAAGAGAAAGTGTGTAAGAAAAGATCATTTCTTATCTAGTTTACTTCATTAAGCACCTATTGAGAGGATTGGGTGCGTGCAACCCGCTGCAAGCCTCTAATCATTCTTATGCTCTCCGTCGATGCCTCACGACTGCTTGACCACGATCACGGCTACGCTCGCGTGCCTTCTCAATATCTCGTTGTGAGAATATAAGATGGTATGGAGGTACGTCATACCTCAGATGTGTGACTGCAATCTGAGTTAATTTTAAGGAAATTACCAAAGGTAAATGAAGTTGCCACCAATCATTAGGTTTTTCTAAGGTATGATCTGTCACCTGGCTCTATTTGATTTTATTACCGATCCTAGGTTAAGAAAAGGGGCATTTTTCCTAATCTAATATGGATGGGCAAAAAATCTTGATTCTTGAGTTCAGAAGTTTGGTTATTGTCAATGCCCAGCCTTAATTAGAATAGGGCGGAAAAGCCGCTGCCATCGTCGTGGAACCTCGTTCGACCACCTGCCACAGTGATAGCTCCTGCACGCGCAGGGACTCATTGGAGGGCCCCTCTCGATTAGTATGTGGTGCGTGTGGTTTTACATGAAGCTTCGGTCTCCCTCTCTCTCTCTCTCTTTGGAGGAAGGTAGGTCCAACTTTGGTGTTTATGGCAGGAATCTAGGCCAGATTTTAGGTAATCCAAAGGTGAGTGAAGTCACCACCAATCATTGGGTTTTCCTAAGGTGTGATTGGTCACCTATTTCTAGTCGATTTTATTACCAATCATAGGTTAAGAAAAAAAGGCATTTTTCCTAATCTAATGTGGATGGCAAAATATCTTAATTCTTGGGTCTGGAAGTTTGGTTATGTGTGGGGAAGGTGTTAGGAACCCCACAACGCCTATCCAAGGACGATCCTTTGTTTGATAAAACCTTAATTTTCAGAGATTGGAAGTAAAAAACATGATTTTGACATTGGCTTTCGGGGCTTTGCATGCATGGGGGCTTTGAGGTTTAGCTTTTGAATGGGTGTGGTCCCAATCTTTGCTTTCCTAAGGTGTTCAAGCAAAGTGCCAGATTTCCACAGCAAAAATCTGGTGACAAGTCACCTTACTTTCGCAGTGGAAATTAGACATCACTTTGCCTTAGGTGACATGGACTGTGACAATCATAATGAAAGAGCGGAGCAGGTATATATATACATACATCATGGACAATGCAAGCACACAGAGTAGGAAATTAAATGCCTACATCTCTAGAACATGGCCAAAAATATAGGTGCAAGAAAATAAATAAGGGTCACCATACTCTGGAGATGACGACGAATGGTACATGGCATGATATACCTAATACAAACCATCTAAGAGAGAAAGGGAGGAGGAAGGAAAGGGTTTGAAAGAGTATATAACGAAAAGGGATAGGCTAAACTCCTAGACCTATTGATTGCAGCCGCTTGGCTCATATTGATATGTTTGCGCCCGCGCCCTTTTCGCTTACGCTCGAGGAAACCATGCCCTAGCTCCAAGCATCCTCGCTCCATGTGCGTACATGCAAAGGTAAAGACAAGAAACCAACAAACAAGCGATGGCAAAAGATATGCAAAGAGTATATGAAAGAGGCATAAAGTCGATAAGCATGATAGACACGGCAACAATAGCAAGAAAGCAAGCAAACGAACAAAATGACAAACAAGTAAGAAAGCAAACAAATGGTGGTGTTTGCGAGGGACAAATGTACGTTTGGATTGGATGTCCATAGCTTCATTATGTTGAAGCATGGACAACACACTAGCAAGCAAGACTCATGTATGGACATGTAAGCAAACGTGTAAAGATGTAAGGAAAGCCAATGGGTGGCATAAACAAGCATGGTAAGCACATTATCACACGAAGCGAAAAAGGGGATAGGTAAGCATGAAGCAACTGGCATTAGAGATGCATCCTAAGTGGTTACATCCAAACAAGGCCTAGTGGGTGTCAGATGTAACCACACAACTACAAACCCGTTAAGGGTGTCAAGCATGGCAAAGCAAACATAGACACACAAATAGGAGTGATCCAAACCCTTTGATGTGGGCCAAGGTGTATGGAAAATAACAAAGACCATAGGGTCTAGATCGAGTCAGAACCAATAGGCCAAAACTCAAGAAAGAAAGATGAAGCGACAAAAGGGTTAAAATAGCACATGGCATGACAAACATAACCTAGGTCTAGGCACACAAACTTGGCATGGAACACACAAGCACATGGAACATAGAATAAAGCATGTAGAGAACATAGATCCAAGAAAATAGACATGTGAAAACATAGATCTAGACATATAGGCATAGAAACATGCATGTAAACATGTAGAAGCTTAACACATAAATATGGAAGAACATGAATCCAAGCATATAAGCATGTGAAGGCAATGATCTAACCATATATCATGGAAATAAATACATGAAACAAATAGATCCAAGCAAGGCATAGCCAACAATATCATAAAAATGTGTGAGCATGTAACCCTAACGTCTACCTAGTACTAAGAGAGGCATAAAACATAAGAAAACATGGCATAAAGCCCTAATCATGTAGATCTAGACATATAAGCATGTAAAGACATAGATCTAGGCATGAAACATGGAAAAAAGAATAAAAGACATGGAGATTTAAGCTAGAGACACAAAGAAAGCAAAGAAACGTGTTAAAGAAAGCAATAAATTATGTTATTAAGGCATAAAACCTAGAAAAATATTTAGAAGGTTAGGGGTGGGGATGATAGCTAGAAAAGCTACACCCACCCCCCTAAATCTCAAATCCAAAGTATAGAACCAAGGAAAGGAAGATTGGGTATAAGAACAATACCTTGTGTTTTCGATGAAGAGAGAAGAATCTAGAAGCTTTGATGTGTGTTTTGGGTGTTTTTGGTGTTTGGAAGAGAGAAAAAATGTGTAGAGAGGTTGGGCAGAAGGTGAATTTCAGGAAAAAAAAAAAAAAGTATGTCCTCCCTGTGTGTGGGGTGCCTGGGGCTATTTATAGCCTAGGGTGCATTTTTTGAGGTAGCAGCCCTTGAAAGGACCCAAAATGAATGCATCATGACACCCTTGGAAAGATCTTGACTTCATGCTTTTGAAAAGGTATGGATCTTGAAAATCCAAAGGTCAGATCAAAACTTATGGCTCTCGAAAGTTTATGGTGCATCGATCGGTGCGTCATCCCAGTTTTCATGATATCTCGACCATTCTAACTTCGATTTTGACCCATGAACAGTTTTTGGAATGAGAGTTTGATAATATTCATAATGGCGTTGGTTTCAACCCGTTTCGATGGTCAGATCAAAATTAGGGTTTTAGGGCCCACCCAAAGTCAACTTCAAGTCAAACTTGGTTGAACTCGGTCAAAATGGCTAAAAATATCCAAGAAGCTTGGGTTTGAAGTAAAACTGTGAAAATGTTGTTTGGCAAAAGTTTAGACCTTGTTTGACCTTCGATCAAACCTAGGGTTGACTAGGGGCGTTTTGGTCATTTTAGCAAAAAAGACACTTCGGGTGCTCTAGTGCTCGAATAGGCTGTTCCATATCGTTCTAGATGTTCTTATGGCCCTGTATAAAGAAAATGATATTTTTGGATTTTCTGGGGTCTGGCATTCAAATCGAGGGCAGACAAAATACAGTATCAACAGTTACGTGTGGTGAAGGTGTTAGGAAT
The DNA here is from genome assembly GCA_030445155.1 of Quercus variabilis. NCBI lineage: Eukaryota > Viridiplantae > Streptophyta > Magnoliopsida > Fagales > Fagaceae > Quercus > Quercus variabilis. The sequence goes on along the minus strand of CP129446.1, from coordinate 42,517,803 downwards.
CCCACAACTCCTATTCATAGACAGTCCTTTGTTTTGGTAAAATCATAATTTAAAGACATTGGGAGTTGAAAATGAGCTATTTGGCATTAGCTTTCAGGTTTTTAAATGTATTGGGCTTTGAGGTTTAATTTCGAAATGGGTGTGGTCTTAATTGATGCTTCCCAAGTGTGTTTGGAATTGTTGCCAAATTTCCATGGCAAAAATCTGACAGCATTTCGCCTTATTTTTGTGGTAGAAATCTAGCAGCACTTCACCTTAGATGTGTCATAGCACACAAAGGCTATTCTCACCAAGCTTTTGACATGAGAATATGGTAATGGGGATGTCCCATTTTCACGGCAAAAATTTGGCAAAGTTTCGTGTTTGGTGCGCTATGGCATACTGGTAGGGTTTTGCACCTATGTATACGATGCGTATCGACATGCTCATACTATAACAAGCCAAAGCCCGTTAAAGCATCAAGCATGTTGATGTGTGTCATGTACATAGGGAAACCAATGCCACTTTGTGATATGGATCAAGACAATCACACCGCGATGATCATGCACACAATATAGCATGAATATGTACCTACAACAGTCGCCTTGAGTGCAAACCCAAACGACATGGCCAAGAGCACCTGTGATCAGCGAGGGTTACTTGTATAGCCATGAGTGTCCATTATACAAAGTGCACGATCACCAACACACGTGTAAGCATATATATATATATATATATACATACATCATGCACAATGCTATCACACAGAGCAGGAAAGTAATACAGACATTGTTAAGTTCCAAGGGTATGGCCCAAGCAAGGTACAAGAAATGTAAAAGAGACATTGCCATACCCAGGGAACGTGGTCTAAGCAAGGAGTAGGAAAATAAAAGGGGGTACATGGAGGGGGACACTAATACATGCTCTAAAGAAGAGGCTTAGAGAGAAAGAGAAGATGAAAACCGCTCAAGAGAGGCTAGGCCCCCTAATCTACTAAACATTACCCTCTACGGGCTTGCATCTTCTTGCTTGCGCCTAGGAGGTTGTACCCTTGCTCCAAACGGCCATGCTCCATGCGTGTACTTGTAAAGACAAGACAAACATGGTAGAAGACAAGCAGAGAAAGAAACAAAGGTGATACGGAGAGCACATAAAGAACATACTAACAAAGAGAGCCAAACGGGGGCAACAAAGCATACTAAGTATATGAAAGGGCAAACAAGCATGTTATCAAACAATGTCCTAGGAGGACAAATGTATGTTTGGATCGAGCCTCCATAATTCCATTGGGTTGGAGTATTGACAACACACTAACTCATGCATGAACATGTAGGCATGCATGCAAAGATGCGAAGAAGTGAAGAAAGCCAAACAAGTGGCACCAAGCAAGCAAGGCAAGCATATCAACATTACACAGAATGGAGAAAAGTGTGAATCATGCATACCGACATCACAGGGATGTGTCTCACAAGTGGTTACACCTCATTAGGCCACGAGGGGAATGGATGTAACCATATAAGAACAAGCTCACAGGGGGACACAAAGCATGGCAAAGCCTAGACCTAGAGAGACTAATATAAATAGCAAGCAAGCAAACATAGACATATAGGGAAATGATCTAAACCCTTTGATATAGGCCTAGGTGTGTGGATGTAGGTGTAGACCACAGGATCTAGATCAACACCCCACCAATAAGGGCCAAAATACAAGAAAGAGAGATATCAGGGACAAAAGGGCTATAGAAGCACATGGCATAGCAACCAACATGTAGATCTAAGCACACAAGCATGACATGGAGCACATAAACACATAGATATAGGTATAGACACATAGATCTAAATATAAACATGTAGAACGAAGCGAAAACATGGAAAAGAACACATAGGCATGTAGATCTAAGCATAAACATGGCAAGGGGCCTAAAAGCATTTGGATCTAAGCATAAACATTAAATTTAGACATATCCTAGCCTAAGAAGGCTAAGCCAACAACATCAAAGCAATAAATCATGGCCAAAGTAAGGAAACATGCTAGAGAAAACATAAAACATACTAGGAAGTAAGAACATGCTAAGAAAAGCAATAAAGAAAAAGCTATAAAAAGAAAACGGTGTGGATTGTAGATAAAAAGCTACATCCACACCCTTAAACCTCAAATCAAAGGTATAGAACCAAGGAGAGGAAGATTGGATGCAAGAACACTACCTTGCAATTGTGATGAAAAGAGAAGAATCAAAGGTGTTTGGTGGTGTTTGGATGTGTTTAGGAGAGAAATTAGATAGAAGAGAGAGAGAATTTGCCCCAGAAACTGCCTAAAATCTTTTTTTTCTAAGCAAAATGAGGGGTTTGGAAGCTTTTATAGCAGAAAACTAACCCTCTGATTTCTAGCACACCTGGCCAGCGGCCACACAAGGGCCGTCGACCACCCCTGCTGACATCAGCAGTTTTAGCCTTTTCTTGTCCCACTTTGGACGTGTATTTGAAGGTCTTTCTAGATTTAGATTAAGTTGATCTAGGTGTCCCTAGAAAGGTCTAGATGTCTATTTTCTAGAAAACTAAAAAAATTGAATATCCGACAGGTGGATCAAAAGATATGGCCTCAAAAAGCGTGCTAATATGCCTCACATGGTTTTCTAGATATCTCAACCATTTAACTCCGATTTCAACCCATGAATAGTCGTTAGAAAGGTAATTCGACAATCTTCACAACGGCACTGGTCCCTAACCCATTTTGATGGTTGAATCAAAATCAAAATTTCTGGTTCCCTTAACAGTCAATGTCGGGTTAAATTTGGTCAAAGTTGACAAAAATCTTCGAGTGGCACGAGTTTGATATAAAAGCATGACAAATTTTGTTTCAAGAGGACTTTGACCTCATTTGAATTTTCTTCAACCTAGGGTCGACTTCAAGTGCTCCTATGCCTGAATGGGTTACGCCACATCAATTTAGATGTTTCCGCAGCCTCTTGGAGAAAAGATAACATTTTTAGAATTTTAGGAGTCTGGCACGCAAATCAAGGGTGGACAAAATAAGCTATCTACAGCTACCTCTTCTTTATCTGATGTCTCGAGTGTAATGAGAGGTGTCAAATAAAGAATGTAATTTTGCATTTTATTGCCCCAAAATTGCCTGCAGAAATTGCATTATTCATGGATCGAGACTAACTTGACCTAATAAGGTTGTGCTGCTACTTCAAACTGCTGGGATTTGTGCCATAGAATCCTATTGTATAATGCTATGTATTATATTATGTATGACTTAATATTGCAATTAATAAAGTTGTTTTATTATTATATGAAATAATGGTAACATGAATGTTTGGACGTTATCATATAGTCCATGAGATGCATAGTATGTGATTTATGTAATTTAGTCACAGAAGATATAAGTCACAAGCTCTTTGTAAACTCAGAATTTGGTTCGTAGTCGGTGATAAAATCGAGCATTTCATTTGCGAAGACTATAACATATCAACTAAGATGATTTGTCTTGATCATGGAAGTGGTGACTTCTAGTTGATATGTTGATATGTTTTAAGAGTTAAAACATATTGACTTGGACCACTGTAAGATCTATTATTCTCCTAATGACTGTCAATTGAATAATAAATCTCACGACTTTCATTTACATGAACTCTTAATCTTGAGAGAATAATGGACATGATTATGAAGTGTAGGTTGCTTTGATATATTAGGAGTGAGATCTAAAGTAACTGTCAAAACCTTAGTATGTTGGGTAGCCACATTTAGTGTTGATGAAACATATATTCTCAAGATGGAATTCATAATCTCTTAACGAAGTTACAAAATATTCCCTTGAGATAAGTTTAATGGATTTGTTATTCTGAGAGTTAGGTCTAACCACTTTAGTAAGACTAAAGTATATATTTATGAAATTAGATTTCATAAATATATGATGAATAACTTAAAAGGATTAAACCAGGTACTCAAGGATTAAGATGTAGTAATTCACAAAGTGGCAGCCTTCATTCATGACTTTGTGTTACTACGAATATTTTATAAAGGGGTTGCATGTACAATAAAGTGTTAGGATATAATTTATTAATAAGGCCTAGAGTGTAATTATATTTGTATAGTGATATTAAATATAATTAATGGTAACTTTGGACTTGTTAAGAGTTGACAGAAAAGTTTAAGACTTATTGGAGCTAGAGTCTTATTTGTTCCCTTTTGATCCCACTCCAAGCCACATACTAAAGCCCAATTGGGAATGCCCAAAAGGCTAGCCCAATTAGTTAATTAGATATATAAAGAAAAACATACAGATTTTATATAGAAGATGAATTGGTATGTAAGTGAGTGTTGGACACTCTTCAATTCTCTCTAGAACAAACTCATATATCTGATTGAGAGACCACACATCTTGGGTGTTAGTGGAAATGGAGTGAAGATTGAAAGTCTTTTCAAGAACTTCTGCATTTTCGGTTTTGAATTTCACTGATTCAGGGTACACAATTTTATTCTCTAATTCTGAAACTTATATGGCACATGTTCACAATTGTGAATGAAGTAGATCCGTTAATATAATTTTTCCGTTGCATAGACTCTTATTTCCATCACAAACTTCTGCTCTGCACTTGAGATCAGTGTCTATCTTATCTTTCTCTTTATTTTCTCCAAATATGTTAGTAACAAATCAACTAGGAAAGCATGCTAGAATTTATTTCATTTTTTTTTTTTTTTTTTTTTGAATATATGTTTTTTTTTTGTTTTTTGTTTTTTTTTTTTTTTTATGCCATGATGATGTTGGAAAATATATCTATTCACATGTTTAAGTAGCATAGGCAAACTCACATATGTTGGATGCTATGAAAACACATGAAAATCTATGAAAACTAAGTATACATGAAAAACTATGCAAGATAAATGGAAATTTTAAGAGATTGAAAACATGATGATGATACAAATTTGAAATAGGAGTAGCTTTGGAAGCATAGGATTAGACGACCACCACTGAATTTGAATCCTACTGAGATTAGATGACCACTGCCAAATTTGAACCTCAAAATGATGATAGGTGTGAGAGACCAGAAAAACAAGCTCTCAGAAAAGGGGTTAGGCATTGGCACCTTCCCTTTTCAGGATTACTAGTTGCCACTTATTTTTTGTTGCAAAAAATAAGAAAAAAAAAACATTTGATACATATTTGAATAATACAACCTCTCATTAATTTAAATAAATTACAATCTAATAAAATGAAATATACATGGCTTTGTTTCCTAAATTAAAATCTAGTAAAAAATTACAAAGCTTTGTTTCCTAGATTACAATCTAAAAAAGGAAAATTACAAGGCTTCATTTCCTAGATTACAATCTAAAAACAAAGAAAAGACAGTGCACTATCTATGAACCAAAATCTGGATTCGGGGGCTAGATTATAGAATGGGAAGGTGTTAGGCACCCATTCTGTCTAGACAGATTTCGATCTTCTAGACTCTAAATGACCATTTATATACCCATTCAAATGATGCATGACACTACAATGATGTATTGAAATTCTTAAATTTAAGATTAATTCATTCTTTAAGAATTCAAAAATTTGCAATTTTTATTTAAGAAGAAACACAAAATTGGTCATATTTTACATTGAAGAAAACACTTTTTTCATTATAACAAAGTTCAGATACATATTTAATGAAAATACAGATAAGTTTTTATATGCTAAAAGAATTCCAGATCTGAATTTAATGGAAATACAGATTTGTTTTATACAGAAAAAATTTAGATCTATATTTAATTAAAATACAAATCTATCTATGTATGTAAAAAAAAAAAAAAAAACAGATCTATATTTAATGATGAAAGCTCGAAAACGTGTTGAAAACACAAGAACTATTTAGACCCCCAATTAAAATTACGGCTCGATAGATTTTACACAACTTTAATATAAAGTGCGGAATAGTGTAAAAGCGAGCTGATGAACAAGTATGCTACTCTAATCCATAAACTAAGCAACACATCAGTATAATGGAATAAAACAAGAGTAGGGAAGAAGGATGCAAACACAAAAAATACCGAGACGTGTTCTCGAAGAGGAAACCGAAGAACTCGGCGAAAAACCTCTCTGCCGCCCTCCAAGCGGAAATCGATCCACTAGACAATCAGTTGGGATACATGAGTAAGCAAGAGACCCTCCAAGCCTAATCTACCCGATGTACCTAAGCCCTCCAAGCTCCTACTCCAACAAAGCTTCTCGGAACCGTGTCTTGTCTTAGTTCTCCGGATCCCGCAACAAGCTCCATGTTGCATCTGCCATTCCAGGCTTCTTTCAATGCTTCCCAGCAGCACCAAAACGTCACTCAACACTCTCAAAAGGTGTGATAAGTGTTTGGGCTATCAACCTCTCAATGGTGTGGAAAATGGAGAGGGAAGGGTTGAGGAGATACCACAAGCAAGTGTATAGAGAAAGGTGAGGATGACAATCTCTAATTGCAAATGTGTTTGGCTAGGGTTTTCTCTCTAAAGCATTCCTCAACATTTGTGGGTAATGGGGGTTTATATGGGATAGGTACAAAATGTGTGAGTCAGTCAGTACAGGCTGGCAGAACAGCATGTCTCGCGGGTGTCTCGCGGGAAGGCCTTACTTACGAGATACTCGCGAGAGACAGCTGTCTCCACCTAGACTGACTCTTCGCATTCCAGCATGTGCAAGGCACATGCTTCACTTCGCGGGAAGCTTAGTCGCGACATACCTGCGAGATTCCTTCAGCTTCCAATTTTGCTTGAGTCTTCACACACTCTCTATTACACACCCCTTACATTAATTCCCACAACAAATACAGGGTATAAACAATTGATAGTAATTACAATCAAATTTGGCACGGAATAAAAGCCAACAAAATACATAGTTGTAAATCACAACTTTACAATCTCCCCCTTTGGCTATTTCGTGACAAAACCCTAAAACAGACTCTAGACTTAAACGTGAGTTTGGGAACACAGGCAAAACTCACTCACACCTAATTCTAGATTCTGATAAGCTCTTGAAACATATGAACAAGTAACTCCTGAAACACAACAACAAACTATTATCATTGTATGCAGAAAACTTGAAAAGCATATGGAGCATTAAGAGCATGATCAAGCAAGATGAAATAGAGAACACTAGATCATGGCAAGATCAAACACGTAATCACTATACACAAGCAATTACTATGCTCATTCACACAAGGAATGAACATCCGGATATGCAAGATGATAAGCTCATATGAAGAGTACCATTTGCAAATCCAACACTCAACCAATGCAAAGTACTCGAGGTATTTGCATCTAGGAACAATCCTACTAGGGCACAAGAGTGTTCATCACTCAACCAATGCATAGAACGTATATGCATCTAGGAACAATCCTACACGGGCACAAGAGTGTTGTAGTGAAGTAAATGTATGACATTAAACTTCAAAAGCACAAGCATAAAGGCTGCATAAGCAAAGAATTGCAAAAACATGGCACAAACCATAAAAGTCTACAAATCATGCAATGAAACAAAAACAACCCTTAAAGCTTACAAAAGCAACATGGGTACATGCAAAGTATGCTACAAAGCATAGAGAAAATCATAAAAGAAACATCTGAAATAATACTTAAATAAAGCGTAGTATCAAAGCTTTAAACGCAAAACAAGTAAACATAAGGCAAAAAAACACTTCTTCTCCCCCTATCTCCATACTCCCCCTATCAATGACATCATCTCCCCTTTTTTGTCATGGAATAGTTAGTCATCCCCTTCTAGTTTCCGTTGAATTTCGTTCATCTGAGTTTGGAGAGATGTGAACTGTGAATCAAGACGGCGGTGGTGAGTGTACATGATAGTCGCCAGTCCGGACATCTTTGTACTCATCTCCTGAAGAGCAGTGAAGATATTGTTGAGCTGTTCATCATTGGTACGAGTTGCAGAACTCGAGGAACCCGATGGTGCATGAGATTCTTGCTTGGTGTTCTTCTTGGCGTGGCTCATACTAGCATGGAGAGACCGGATGTTGATTGGACTTGGCCATGGATATGGACGTTCATCATCCAATGGACGGACACCTTTGAGCTTCAAAATCTTTGAAATAGGGCGAGAGAAAGGAAGACAATTCCTTGAAGCAGTCCGGTCAACTGTTTTTGCCAAAATGTGAAAGATATGAGAGCACACATCAATCTCTACATCCTTGATCAGATCATTCAAAAACAGAGCTCGACCAAGGTTCATATATCCGGTGCTGGATAAGGGATAGAGATTGCTACACATGATCATTGAGAGAAGTCGTAGCTCGGAAGAGAGGGATGCCACATTGATTGACTTCTTAGTGGAAGAGAATTCCAAATTAGCTCCTAAAGACTGTCTGAGATATTCTTCATCTGGGTTCAACTCATCATATACCGGCGGTATGGGTAGTATTGGCCGGTTAATGTGTAGAATTTCCGCCAAGTACGTTGGTGTGACAGAAAAGCTCTTTCCTCGAACCCAACATTTAATCTCATCGTCGACGACACTGGCATTGGCATAGAATTCCTTAACCATGTTCTCGTATGTATCCTCGAAAGTTGACAGCAGATAGTTCCAATCTTTCATGGTAAACCAAATAAGTATTTATGTGTCTTTGAGTGATGGCTGGTCAACCCCCCTTTCAACTATCAAAGGTGCACCCTGAAAGTGGTTCTTGAAGGATTCAAAACCAGCATACAACTTCAACAAGTGAGGACCAAAAGTTCCTGTTGAGCCATGAGTTCGCTTTGGTCTAGGTGAATCAGCATCAACATCAATGATCGGCTCTTTTCCTTTGTCGCGGCCTCCTTTCACAGCTGGAGTCTTAAATGGAGACATCTGTGCAACATAGCACACAAAACAAACAGGAGACAAGAGCACGACCCACAGACCACAGAACACAGAACTTGATTAGATTCAGGTTAGGTCAGAACAGAAGTAACACTGCTGAATGCATATACACAATGCATGGAACTAAGCAAATGTGCATGTGTATGTATGTATGATCAAGTGCAAGGTGCATGAGACACACTATCAATGAACAAATTGAGTGAAATACGGTCAAACATGTGAAAGTCCATGGATTGAAATCACTTGATTTCGAATTAGCACAAAAATGTCACTTGGACATTTTGACAAACACTTAGCGTGCACAAATGCAAATGATACATGAATAATGCATGAACATATGAAAATCTACCCTCAATACATGATAAAATGCCACAAGGGGCCAACACAAGAGCAGAAACAACTAATGGGACACAGCCCAATCAAAATAAATGAGAAAAATTCATCCAATTTTGAAAACCAACCCAAAGTTTCGAAAATTCCCAATTTTGAAAACCCTAACAAAAATTCTGCATAATCTAAGCAAAAACTTATAAAGAAATGGTTAACAAACATACCTTGAAGAAGAAAATGCAGAAAAAATGCTTGGATTGAAGGGAAATGAATGGAATAGTGATTTTGGGTTGTAAAAGTTTGAGAGAGGTTGAGCGAGGGAAGTTTGATATGTTTGAAAAACTGTCACATCAGCTATATAAAATCTGAAAACACACGTTTTTCGTGGGTTAGAGAGGGGTGAGACAGTCGCGAGACAGTCGCGAGAGGGGCCACTGAAGCACAAAATTTTCGCGAGAAGCATTAGGTCGCAAAACAGTCACGAGACAGTCGCGGTAGCTTCTGTCTAAAATTGGAAAAATCCAATTTTAGCCAAACAGCATTTCGCGAGAAGCTGTTGGTCGTGAGATAGTCGTGAGACAGTCGCGAAAGTTTCTGTGTGACATGATAAAAGAAAATTTTCCCTCAACCCATTTTCGCGGGAAGCTCTAAGTCGCGAGCTTCTCGCGAAACTACCCCTGAACCAGTTTTTGAAGAAACACAAAAACATGCATTTTAATTAAAAACAAATGACAAGAAAGTATAAAATCACTTTAAAAAACAAATAAAACACTCAAAAATCTTTTTGGGTTTGATCAACAAAGATTGAGCATGTGAAAACACATTTAATCAAGTACAATCACACAAATGAATAAGACATTCATTGAACATAGACTTGTGTGTTGTGTGTGGATATCAAAAATGATATAATCCTTAGTCCAATGTGAAGCTTCAATGATCAATTCAATCAAGGCATACACAACTAGCACTAGATTATGTGACCTATGTCAATTATAGAAACATGCATATATGACCTCCCACATGTACTTGATAACAATTCATTGAAGCTTTTCATTTGGCTCTACATTTAACATATCATTTGCAATTTTTGAGCAAAGAGAATCTCATTTAGAGAACGATGCCTGAAACTTTTGATATTTCAATTGATGAGTTAGCCTTTGGCTTTTTGGGCATCATACATTTTATTTTGGTCGCTTTCCCTTTTTCCTAGTCGAATACTAGTTTGTGCGACAGGCTTTTGCAGCTCTATATCTCTTTTCATTTGGAGATTTATAATTAGAGAGCTCTTTTAAGCAAAAAAATAAAAGTGGGAAGATATATAGGCATGAGTCTATGCATGTCTCAAGATCAACAAAAACCATTCACTAATCATTCATGACAAGGTTGAAGATCTATTTACAACAGTCACATAGATTTCAGAAATTCTTCCACAATGATATGAGTGCATGAGGGACAAGCTACGCTCATTAAATGCACAAAGCCATAAGTACAAAGGTACAAAGCAAAACATGTTTTGAGACAAAACTCAACAAAGCGATCAAACCTTTTTGGATTTTCTATTTTTTATGTGTTTTTGAAATTTTTTTTTGAACACACCCAAAATAGAACAGAAAAGAAAATTAACAAAGACAACCAGTACAAATCAACTGGACAAAATAACAACAGTAAAAATAGAGCAATGCATGAAAAGATGCAATAGCACAAGTCCCTATACATTGAAAGAATTTATGTGTGGACATGTTATGATGCATGAGTACCCCTCTTCACCCACACGTCACGTGCGGTTGGGGTGATATCCTTAACGGATTGGGTACGAGAATTTGGACTATCAAACCTTCTGGTGAAACTCTCCAAGCAGGTGGTGAAGGCACCAATCATTTTCATCACGTCCATCATGCCAGGATCACGATTCTGACTTCTCGGTTGTTCACCACCCCAAGACCTCATGTCATTTCTCCTTCCTCGTGACCGAGGTGCGCTTGAATTGTTGTCTGATCTCAACTTTTGACAGTTGGGTCTTGTATGTCCTTGCATTCCGCAGTAGTGACACACATAATCCGTTCTAGGACTCCGTCGTGATCTTGGGAGAGATCTTCCTCTGGTTTCATGTCTACCCATGGAATGATTTCGGGGCTTATTCACCATCCGTTGCTCACTCACATTCTTCTTCGCAGCCTTAACATTCTCAAGAATGGTTTCTTCTACCATAGGCTCTATGGCCTTCACAAATTTCACTTCTTTGGTAGCTTTGGCTAATGAGCTGCTTCCTCCAGTGTATCCCAACCCGGACTTGTCTGAAGAAGGTTTTTGAGATGAGATAAAATCATCTAACTTCTGGGAGTAGACTCTCTCTATCTTGGCATGAGCTTGCACTGCCTCTTGCTCAAGAAACCTCACCTTCGTATAGGCTTCAGACAACTCGCCATTTAGTGTCTCAATCTCACACTTAGCCTCTTTATATCTGATCAAGAGACTTCTATAATCTTCTTTAGCTTTCTTCATTTTCCTTACAGCCGCCTTGGCTACTCTGGTATGCTCTCCCGACTTTTCAAGTAATAAGGAGTAATTTTCTTGAAGATTAGCTGTACTCTCTTCTTCTTCTTCAGCATCTGATTCTTCCACAATCCCAATAGACTCTGAATCAGAATGCTCACCAAGCTCCTTCACAAATGCACCCAAATCATCCGATGACTCCACATGAGCAATGGTCATGAATGCGGCGTAATTTCCCTCTCCGTCACAGCTCTCTTCCGAGTCAGAATCAGAAGAGTCTAAGTCACTAAGTGTCGTGGCATAAGCCTTGCCTTTTCCCCTCAGAAAATTTGGACACTCCTTCTTTAGATGTCCATGGCCATTGCACTCATAGCATATAATTTCTGAAGAAGGTTGAGACTCCCTCCCTTCTTTTCTTGTAAACTCTTTCCTATCACCTCTTGAAGATGAAAAATTTCCTTTGTTGAATGGTTTCCCACTGTTCTTCATCTTCAGAAATTTGCGGAAGTTTTTCGCAAGAAATGCTACTTCTTTCTCCACCCCATTTTCTTCAGAGGAATCACCCATCCTTTCGGTGATGGTTTTAAGAGCAAGTGATTTACTCATCTTATGGGAAGACAGTCCTATCTGATATGTTTGGAGAGACCCAACTAATTCTTGAATTTTAATCTCATCCAAATCCTTGCTTTCCTCTATGGCTGTAACTTTTGCTCTAAAGCTTTCAGGCAAGGACCTCAATACTTTTCTCACCACCTTAGCATCTTCAATCTTCTCCCTAAGATTGAGTTTAGCAATTACAATTTCATTGAGCTTCCCATAGAATGAATCAAACAGTTCATCATCACCCATGTTGAGCTCTTCAAATTTGGTGGTAAGCATCTGAAGTTTTGTGTCCTTAACTTTCTTTGTACCCTCATAAGTGGTCTCCAAAATCTCCCAAGCTTCTTTGGCTACTGTCATGTGAGAGATCCTGTGGAATTCATCAGGAGACACAGCACAAAATATAGCGTTTAAAGCTTTACTATTAGCATTGGCTGCTGCAAGAGCCGCCTTATCCCAATTAGCCTTAGGAGCTTCCGGCTTAGTCCAACCGAGCTCTACCGCATCCCAAATGGTATCTTCTATAGAACATAAAAATGCTCTCATTCTGACTTTCCAGAATGCGTAATTGTTCCCATCAAAAAATGGTGGAACATTGAGCGATTGAGATCGGTCTATCTCAAATAGGGTCAAGGATCACACTAAGGTATTTAAACCAAGTAAGTGTACCCGCTCTGATACCAATTGAAAGCTCGAAAACGTGTTGAAAACACAAGAGCTATTTAGACCCCCAATTAAAATTACGGCTCGATAGATTTTACACAACTTTAATATAAAGTGCGGAATAGTGTAAAAGCGAGCTGATGAACAAGTATGCTACTCTAATCCATAAACTAAGCAACACATCAGTATAATGGAATAAAACAAGAGTAAGGAAGAATGATGCAAACACAGAAAATACCGAGACGTGTTCTCGAAGAGGAAACCGAAGAACTCGGCCAAAAACCTCTCCGCCGCCCTCCAAGCGGAAATCGATCCACTAGACAATCAGTTGGGATACATGAGTAAGCAAGAGACCCTCCAAGCCTAATCTACCCGATGTACCTAAGCCCTCCAAGCTTCTACTCCAACAAGGCTTCTCGGAACCGTGTCTTGTCTTAGTTCTCCGGATCCCGCAACAAGCTCCATGTTGCATCTGCCATTCCAGGCTTCTTCCAATGCTTCCCAGCAGCACCAAAACGTCACTCAACACTCTCAAAAGGTGTGGTAAGTGTTTGGGCTATCAACCTCTCAATGGTGTGGAAAATGGAGAGGGAAGGGTTGAGGAGATACCACAAGCAAGTGTATAGAGAAAGGTGGGGATGACAATCTCTAATTGCAAATGTGTTTGGCTAGGGTTTTCTCTCTGAAGCATTCCTCAACATTTGTGGGTAATGGGGGTTTATATAGGATAGGTGCAAAATGTGTGAGTCAGTCAGTACAGGCTGGCAGAACAGCATGTCTCGCGGGTGTCTCGCGGGAAGGCCTTACCCGCGAGATACTCACGAGAGACAGCTGTCTCCACCTGGACTGACTCTTCGCATTCCAGCATGTGCAAGGCACATGCTTCACTTCGCGGGAAGCTTAGTCGCGACATACCCGCGAGATTCCTTTAGCTTCCAATTTTGCTTGAGTCTTCACACACTCTCTATCACACACCCCTTACATTAATTCCCACAACAAATACAGGGTATAAACAATTGATAGTAATTACAATCAAATTTGGCACGGAATAAAAGCCAACAAAATACATAGTTGTAAATCACAACTTTACAAATGAAAATACAGATCTATTTTTATATGCAGAAAAATTTAAAATCTGTATTTAATGAAAATAAAGATCTATTTTTATATGCAAAAAATTTCAGATTTGTATTAATGAAGATATAGACTAATTTTTATATAGGAAAATTTCAAATCTATATTTAATGAAAATACAGACCAGTTTTTAATGTAGAAAAATTTCAGATCTAAATTTAATGAAAATACAGAATAGTTTTTATTTAGAAAAAATTTCAGATTCGTATTTAATGAAAATACAAATCAGTTTTTATTTAGAAAAAATTTTAGATCTGTATTTAATGAAAATACAAATGATTTTTGTCATATAGAAAAAAAATTTCATATCTGTATTTAATGAAAATACAAACCATTTTTTTTTTTAGAAAAGTTTCTGAACAGTATTTAATGACGATGATGCACGAAAATTAGTAGGCTAGAATGCTTCAGACTACATGTTAGGATTAATGCTCTTAAATCCTATTGTATGATGCTATGTATAATATAATATATGACATTATGTATGACATGATGTATGACTTAATATTGTAATTAATAAAGTTGTTTTATTATTATTTGAAATAATGGTAGCATGAATATTTAGACATTATCACAGAGTCCATGAGATGCATAGTATGCGATTTATGTGAAAAATCACAGAAGATATAAATCACAAGTTCTTTGTAAACTCAGAATTTAGTTCGTAGTCGGTGATGAAATTGGGCGTTTCATCTGTGAAGACTATAACATATTAACTAATATGATTTATCTTGATCATGGAAGTGGTGACTTCTAGTTAATATGTTGATATGTTTTAAGAGTTAAAAATATTGAACTGGACTGCTGTGAGATTTATTATTCTCCTAACGACTGTCAATTGAATAATAAATTTCACGACTTATATATCAGGTTGGTCATGAATAATAAATTTGAGAGAATAATGGACCTTATCATGAAGTGTAGGTTGCTTTGATATATCAGGAGTGAGATCTAAAGTAACGGTCAAAACCTCAATATGTTGGCCAGCCACATTTAGTGTTGATGGAACATATATTCTCAAGATGGAATTCATAGTCTCTTAACGGAGATTCAAAATATTTCCTTGAGATAAGTTTAATGGGTTTGTTATTCAGAATGTTAGGCCTAACTACTTTAGTAAATAGTTACTAAAGTATATATTTATGAAATTGGATTTCATAAATATATGATGAATAATTTAAAGGATTAAACCGGGTATTCAAGGATTAAACCGAGTACTCAAGGATTAAGATATAGTAATTTACAAAGTGGCAGTCTACATTCATGACTTTGTATTATTACGAATATTTTATGAAGGGGTTGCATGTATAATAAAGTCTTGGGATATAATTTATTAATAAGGCCTAGAGTGCAATTATATTTATATAGTGGTATTAAATATAATTAATGGTAACTTTGGACTTGTCAAGAGTTGACAAAAAAGCCCAAGGCCCATTGGAGCTAGTGTCTTATTGGTCCTTTTAGTCCCACTCCAAGCCATACATTAAAGCCCAATTGGAAAGGCCCAATAAGCCAGCCCAATTAAATAATCAATTATATATAAAGGGAGAGATATACAGAATTTTTATTAGAGAAAAAAGTGAGACACCATTGTGAAGTGGTGTGTGTGTACGAGTGAAGCCACTTAATTATTCTCTATTGGAAACTGATTGAGGGATCACACTTCTTGGGCGTAAAGTGGAATTGGAGTGAAGATTAAAAGTGTTCCCAAGTACTTCTAATCTTTTGTTTTGAATTTCACCGCACCAAGATACGCTATCTTGTTCTTAAATTCTGAAATTTATATAATGCAAGTTATCAATCATGAATGAAATAGATCTTTGTTTGTTGCTTCCGCTGTGTGTTTTGTATGAGATACAAAACCAAATTTAACCTACAATTGGTATCAAAGCCGGGTTTTCATCTCATGCTTGCATAACATGTGATTGAATTTCAGAATCAAGGAATATCATTTTCTTTGCATGATGGGATTCTTGAATCTGCCATGATTGTTCTATATAATCACATTTATAGGATTTTTGGTTTCATAATTTATTTTTGGAGATTGACTTTGCATTGATGTGAAGTGAATTCCTTTTAATAAATTATGAAATCAAAAATCCTATAAATGTGATTATATAGAACAATCACGGCAGATTCAAGAATCCCATCATGCAAAGAAAATGGTATTCCTTGATTCTGAAATTCAATCACATGTTATACAAGTATGAGATGAAAACCTGGCTCTGATACCAATTGTAGGTTAAATTTGGTTTTGTATCTCATACAAAACACACAGTGGAAGCAACAAACAAAGATCTATTTCATTCATGATTGATAACTTGCACTACAGTGATGGCTTTAGGACCTGGAAGGGAAGAAAACATTGTCAAGGGTAATCGGTGTAACCCGGCCAAGGACCCTCCGACGGTTAAGTCAATTTTCTCTCTAGAACACAAGTATGTGAAACTGTTAATAACAGAACTTACCTCAAGTGAACGAGACTTGCTCCTTTTATAAAGAGTTAGAAATGGGTCTACTTGTTCGGATCCACCACCATCATGGGTGATGTGTGTGGTTAATGGAGAAAAAGGAAAAAATGGGGGGTACATGGAGCAGATTACGGGGAATCCTCTCCATGTTTTAGGAGTAGTGCATCATGGTTTGATTATACGGAACCTTTTGAGAAGTTCTTATAGAATTCATTAAGTGTCATATGGTCGTCCATGCCTTTGTGTCATGGATGACTATCTTGAGATTGGATGGTCTTGTTATCAATAGATGGGTACTATTCATGCACATGATTCAATTGTTAGGTTTCTCTCCTCTTAATGCTTTCTGGATGTGGTCAAGTCGTGGACGACTACCTTGGATGAATTAACCTTAGATTGATCCCTATTAGTTGCCCCATTGTCCATATGTCATCCATGCTATTGTTGGCTTAACACATAGTGGTTTTCCATTAGTTGAGGGGTCCTCCAAGTGGCATATCAGGATAATCTGAAATTAAACACTTCAGATGTTGGCACGTGGCGTGATCCTGGGGGCTTACTAGTCGCGTCGTTTCGTTCTTCAAAAAATTGCCATGTGGCATATTCTAGTTAGCTCGTATCATTTCAATGTCCCACCCTATTGACTATAAATAGTGCAATACCTCTCCTACCCTCTCATATTCCTCTTATTTTCTTCTTTGACATCAATAGTCGAGTGCTTTGTCTAGGAGTTTCCTTCGGTCCATAGTTATCCTTGTTTAGAGCCAAGTATCCTCTTCTTCTCATTTGTAGGTTTTTCTTTAAAGTTCTTTTCAAAATGTCTAAGATTATAGTGTATTCATCTAGCGATAGGGATGAGAGAGAAATAGATGAGTCTCACGACAAGAGTAATACTAGTGGTTGTGAAAGTGAGGGTGATAGTTGTTGTAGTAGTATTAGTGGGGGGGAATACCACAGACAAGAAATCCTTGTCTGGAGTCCCTGGGGTTCCTTTAGAGGTATTCCAGGAGGAAATGAGGACAAAAGTTGCTTTTGGGTCGTCTGCTAGTCCATCCACTAGTGCCCCTTCGAGAGGAAATTTTATACTGTTGTGCAGTGGGCCTTTCCTCTAAGATAAATGAGAAGAAACTTACTTCTTAGGGGTCGGTATCAAATTCTAGACGGTCTCAACACTTGTCTAGCTACACTTGGTAAGTAATGTTGTACTCCTAACTCAGGGGTTGGTATATATAAGACCTACTTACTAGGTGGTCTTAGGTTACCTCTAAATGCCTCTACTAGGGAGATTCTCCATAGGCTAGGTATAGATATAAACCAACACAATCCTAACACGTGGAGGCTCATCATATCCATACAGGTGTTATAAAGGGAAGTTTTTTATGGGAACTGTCCTCTTACTGTGGACGAGTTCCTATGCTATTACAAACCTTCAGAGATAAGTCAATCCTTAGGTTTCTATCAATTTTCTACCAAAGGTTCCAGCTGTAGGTTGGTTAAGTCCCTTCCCTCGTCTGATAGGAGGTGGAAGACGAAGTTTTTCTTTGTCTCAGGGTTTTGGGGGGGGGGGGGGGAACCCTATTGAGGTAGGGGGCATTCAAATTTAACTGGAATCTTGTGGACAACAATTTCAGTATCTAGTCCTAGCATATATTGGTAAGACCAAGCAAAGATTTCCTTGAATTCATTCAACAGAGCTATGAGCTCATCCTTCATGTCTTTGGGAAAGTTTACCCTCTTGACAGGTTTTTCTGTCTCGCCTTCATCAGCTAGGCTTATCACCTCTTTCTCTTCTATATTAGGCTTAGACCCTTCGCTCTCTCTGTTCAGAGCTTCTAAGATGTCTCGAGGTAGTTCAAGACCTTTTCCATTCCTTCAACATCATGATCCAACTCTATTGTGTCATTCACATCATCCACACCCTTATAATTGTAAAGGGACGATGTACACACTTGGGAATCAGAACAGATCCTATAGAGCGAAACATATACAGAGAAACATAAGATAATTTGCACACACATATTCATAGGAAAGAAAATAAAGAGAAATGCAAGAATTTCTTGAATAATACACTAAATATTTCATTAATGGATTATGGGTAGGGGGAAAAGAAAGTTCATGCCTGATAATGATAAAAAGGAAATGCTCTTTTTTCTTTTTTCTTTTTTGTTCCTGGGAAAAAAAAATTGGGGAAATGAACAAGGAATATAAATGAAGTAGGAAAATAACATAATCATGTAAAACAAACTATATATGCTATTCCAACCTTATCGGATGATTTGGAGGCCTAATCACTCGATAATGGAATACTCCTTACTCAGTTGGTGCAACCACAAAGCAAGGCTTGATGGTCCAAAGGCTTGCTGTCTCACCTGGCATCCTTAGTCAAATAGTGAAAGTTAGATTATCTTCAAGAGATATGATAGCGTTCACGGAGAACTCTTTGGGACAAAGCTGAATAATGCAAGCCATATTAGGCTTTTCATCTTCCAATTCCTTAAAAGGTTCTAGCATAATGACCTCGATTGGAGCTGGAAAAGTGGTTCTGATATAGGGAATAGACATCCCTGAAGTGGCGTACTCTATGAGTGGGTTCATACCTCAAACCAAATCTTCCTTTGTTATCTGAGAGTTCAATGAGAGCAAGGCTTTCACATCCTACGGCTCCGAGGCCTTAGCCTAGTTGGTACCCAAACTTGAGCATTTGCTTTGTGGCCATCAAAACTGCTATGGGATAGCCGGACTTAGGCTCTAAAGCATTGTGAATCATGGAAACTAGCTCAAAGCTATGGAAAGACGCTTCCAAAAAAGCATAACATTGATGTAGGGAATAGATGTCTCTTAGAAGATAGTCTTAGTTTCTTTAGCCATAATGGTGATTAACTGATTCTCGGAGATGAACTTGAGTTTCCGATGGAGGGTAGACGTGACTACACCTGATATATGCAACCAAGGCCTTGCTGAAAGCAAATTGTAAGGAGAGTCCACTTTGATCACTTGGAAGTTGACCATGAAGGATCTCGGACTGATCTCAATCATTAGCTCAATTTCACCTTGCAATTCGCGAAGTGTGCCATCAAAGGCTTTTGATGATCATAGTGCTAGGCTTAATAAGGGATATATCTATTTTCAGGCGCTCAAGAGTGGCCATCAAGCAATAATTTAGGGTTGATCCATTGTTAATGAACACCCTTACGACAATTATGTCTTCACACTGGAATACGATATGCATGGTCAAGGTATGATCTTTACCTTCTTGAGGCAACTCATCATTTGAAAAGGAGACTTGGTTGGTGGATAAAACCAATGATACCATACCCTCAAAGGAGGAGTCTATGATACCAGTAGGAACATGCATTTCCTTTAACACCTTCAATAGAGCTTAACAATGGACCTCGAAAGATAGCAACAGGGCTAAAATAGAAATATGGGTTGGAGATTTGTTCAACTACTGTATCACACTATAATCAAACCTTTTAGATGGTTTTCAAGAATTCCTCAGCTTCTTCAATGTTGACCCTATTCTTGACTGGCTCGTCTGTGCACTTGCCAATCTCTTTCCTCCTTTTTTCTAATTCCTTGGGAGTATAACATTGACCACTCCTAGTGAGTTTGGATAGGCTTAAAGAGATATTAGAGCAAACCTATTCCTCTCCTGTTCGAGTGGAGATCAAAGTCACATCGTACTTCCATAGGACACGATGGCTATCTTTGTAAGGGAAGGGCTTCAGCATGCAAATGACCACGCCTTCTTGAGTTTGTATATTTAGCACTAGGGAGAACATCTTTAGACTGATGATGACTAGGCTATGCCAAGCAGCTTCTAAAGCTTTTAGGCCAAGAGCCCTAGAGATTCCTTGGATAGACCTTGTCAGAACTAGAGGATCGAAACCTCAAATGGCGGGATGACAGGGTTCCCTTTGGATAAATTCTAGAGATATCTTTACGACTGTAGGTAATTTCAAGATTAAAGGAGTGAAACCTTTAATGGTTGGTACATTTTGTCCTTTCTTTAGAGCTGGTGTCCCTGAATCCACAGGTGATTCTATAGTCTCTTCAATAACAACTGAAGTTAGAGGAGCTAGAGGAATCTTACACAGGCTTTCTCATAAGTATTTGTCTCATTCTTTCTCTAATCCTGTTGTCATAGTGTTGTGGCTAGTTCCTGGTTAGGTACTTAGAACGCATAGGCTGGCTGCCATACAATCACTTATTCACTCAACCTCTCTTTCGATCTAGATGATACCACGGTTGGCTAGACTCTGAACTTGTGCTTGGAGTACTCTACAATCGAATGGGGCATATCAGTCCCCATTGCCTCAAAATAAGCAGACTTCCTAACCAAAACTTAGAGCTTCTATGTGACTTTCTTAGGCTAGGGCCCACAACATGGCTTTCTAAGGGAATGAAAGGGATGAGAAATCTAGAACCCTCTCTTTCATTATGGAAATAGCATTCACATTCACTTCCTAATGATGAGGCAAGGGGTTAGTGATGACATTTGGCCTAGCCATGTTGTCAAACTACATTAGCTTGTTGCCAATGAGGTCTTGGATTTGATGCCTCAACTATGTACACTCTTCTAAGGTATGCCTTTCAGCTCCAAAATGGTGTTCACATTTCTTGGATGGGTCAAAATCGAGCAGAGGAGGACCGTCTTTGGGTTTGCAAATATTGGAGTCACTAGCTTCTTCTCCAACAGATAAGCATAGAGCTCTACCATGGGCATTGGTAGCGGAGAGAATTTTTAGGGCGCCCCTCTTGGATAGTGAGGTTGATCTAGCTTTCCCCTTTGGTTAAATGCTAGAGGAAACATCTGGGCTGGCTAAACCTATTGCTGATAGGGTCGAGCGGTCGAAGCTATATAAGTAGAGGTGAGGCCTTTTAGGCACTTTGTTACTCACATGAACATTGGCTTCTTTCTCTTTACAGCTGATTGCCTTCTTCACTTGTTGTTCTATCATAGAATTTAGAGCCTCAAGATCGACTATATTCTTTTCTAATACCCTCATCAATATGCTCCCTAATGGGAATGAGGTTTGCAAAGTGAGTGACTTGGGCACTTAGCATCTTCTTATAGTAAATAGGCTTAAGGTTGTTAATGAACCATTTGATCTTCTTCCATCATAGGAGGAAGCACTTGTATGGCTAGCTCACACCACCTTTGAGCATACTCACGAAAAGATTCCCCACTCTTCTTTTCTGCCCTCTGAAGAATTGTACGATCAAGAGCTATCTCAGTATTGAACCGGTAATGCTCCAAGAATGCATTGGCCATCTTTCTCTAACTAGAGGTCTTTTCCAATCTCACATACCATATGGCTATATGGACAGTCAAACTATCAGGGAAAATTTGGCAGAGTAAAGGATGATTGTTTGCATAGGGTGCCATCTTCCTACAAAACATGCACGGGGTGTAAGGGTCTCCAGTACCATCATAATTGACAAACTCGGGTGCCTTGAACTTGGGAGGCATAATGACCTGGGGGAAATTGGTTAGACTGTCTAGATCAACATTTCCTCATTTGCCAGAGCCTTCTATGATATGGATTTTCTCAGTCAGGGTCTCCATTTGACTTTTGACCTGGCTGTAACCAGACTCTAAGGTCTTATCCTTAGAAGGATTTACTTCTTGGTTATTCCCTTATGGGGTGAATTGCGGGGTGGTGTGGTGTGGCCTTGATTCAAATCTAGTGATAGCTGATTCTCATTTTCAGAATGGCGTGTAAAACCCTTTGGGGTAGGACCAGATGATTCTCGGTTCCCTCCTACAACCATCTGGTCTTTCAGGAGAGTGATCTCATGAGTGTTTTCCTTAATAGGGGAAGGAACACTAGTAGACATCTCTTTAGCATAAGACCTAACGATGATAGTATCATGGTGTGGTGGTAACTTAGATCATTTCCTTTTGGCAATCTTTTCTCTTTAGGATTATGGAAAGGAAAAGAATGGGATGGGAGATAAATGAGGCACATTGAAAATTTGACAATGTGGAAACACAAAATGAACACGAAGTTAGTTTAGGTTCTTGCTTATTTAAAATGCACTTATCATTTTCGAATATTGGCTTGGACCCTTGATTGAGTATTTATAATGGTGAGTTTCTATAGTGATGCTGAATTAATGTACGAGCTTGGCAAGTAACCAGAAATTTTATATCATGCTTGAAATTGCGGGATGGACCCTTCTCTTTTGATTACATAGAAAAATAATGCTTTTACAAAGTTTGACTTTTCACACTGCCCCAAGATCATAGGCTATAGACAATGGCTCCAACAATGGGCCGATTACAACAAAAGGAAATTCAAATTTACAATGAAGAGGCTTTATTCTAGATGGTCTGGCCTTCTCAAAGAAGATCTTGAACTCTTGGCAATGTCCTTCTTGGTGCGGAGTTCCAGCTACTTGCCACAAATTTTATCTATACACATTTATATGACGGAGACATTAGTGTATGCATGCATTCCCTTGTAAGGTTTGAAACCCTTAGGGATTGGGTAAGATCTAATGTGTAAGCAATGAGGTTACTTTTCCCTAAGGGTTAATCATAGATGCTATGTAAACAAGATGGATAGAACTTGGAGTAGAGCACAACTCTTTGATTCAAGAAAAAAGGTGAACCTGCAAACGAAAATTGGACACTTTCCCCTTGACTCATTTTGAAAGCAATCCTAAGAAGGATATCCTACCCTAGGCTGGGATGTTCACTAGGATTTGGCTTTTCCTAGTCCTCACAAGTTTGACATAGTCTAGGCCAACTATATGAGACATGGCTTAACTGGTAAGTTGGTCCTATTCTTAGAGGGGATCTTGATCATCTAATCCTTCCCTTCATAGAAGTTATGGGACAGAGCAAATCAAGGGGGCCTTTTCAGCTACTCTTGTCCACCCATGGACCCAAAAATGCCTACAAATCAACGCCTAGTAACTATCTATGGTTTGCACGTCAGGTGGTAACCTTAAAGTGCTGAGCCCGAGTTTGACTCAAAATAAAGGGTGATGTCATACATTTTGAAATGAAAGGGGAAAGACTTTCCAAGCACAACAGATACATGCACAGATAAAGGTGTAGCAGAAATTAAATATTACTACCCTAGGTTTGCACATGTGAATGAAAGTTGTAAAGCATGCTTTAGGAAAGCAGTAAAGACTTACACATATGAAAATACCTCAAAGCCAGTTTTTGGAAAACCATTTGAAAAACATTTTTGGAAAATATTTTTGAGTTTTGAAAATAGTTTACTAGGAAATAGTAAAAACATTTTCCAAAAAGGAAAGCACCGAAGGCTAATGCCAATTTCAATATTTTTTGAAAGCCAATGTCCAAAGATTAGGATCTTATCAAAAGATCTAAAGGCTAAACTCCTAAGTGTCCCCAATGGAGTCGCTAGTTTGTCGATGCCTTGTGGCTGCTTGACCACCCATCATGGCGATGCTCACGTGCCTTCTCTATATCTTGGTGCAAGAATATATGATGGTATGGAGGTGTGTCATACCTCGGGTGCGTGACTGGAATCTAAGTTAATTTTAAGGAAATTACCAATGGTAAGTGAAGTCTCCACCAATTATTGGGTTTTTCTAAGGTGTGATTGGTCATCTAATTCTATTTGATTTTATTACCAATCCTAGTTTAAGAAAAAAAGGCATTTTTCCTAATCTAATATGGATAGGCAAAAACTCTTGATTCTTGAGTTTGGAAGTCTAGTTACGTGTGGGGAAGGTGTTAGGCACCCCACAACGCCTATCCATAGACAGTCCTTTATTTTGGTAAAATCATAATTTAAGGACATTGGTAGTTGAAAATGAGCTATTGGCATTAGCTTTTGGGGCTTTAAACATATTGGGCTTTGAGGTTTGGTTTCGGAATGGGTGTGGTCTCAATCGTCGCATCCCAAGTGTGTTTAGAATTATTGCCAAATTTCCACGGCGAATATTTGGTAGCATTTCACATTATTTTTGTGGTGAAAATCCAGCAACGCTTCGCCTCAAATGTGTCATAGCAGACAAAAAACTATTTTCACCAAGTTTTTTATGTGAGAATACAACAATGGGGATGCCCCATTTTCATAACAAAAATCTAGCAAAGTTTCGCATTTGGTGCACTATGGCATACCAGCAAGGTTTTGCGCCTGTGTGTACGATGCAAATCGACATGCTTGTATTGTGCTAAGCCAAATCCCATTAAAGCATCAAGCATGTTGATGCGTGTCTCGTACATGGTGACATGGATCAAGACAATCACATCGCGATGATCGTGCACATAATATAGCATGAATATGCACCTACAGCAATCGCCTTGAGCGCATACCCACACACGCGTAGGGACACACACAGTAAGGGTCACTCGCATAACCACGAGAGTCCATTATACAAAGTACACAATCACCCACACACGCGCAGGGACACACACACACACACACACACACACATATACATACATCATGCACAATGCTATAACACAGAGTGGGAAAGTAAAACAAATATTGCCAACATTCCAAGGGTATGGCCTAGCAAGGTACAGGAAATGTAAAACACACATTGACATACCTAGGGAAAGCAGCCCAAGCAAGGAGCAGGAAAATAAAAAGGGGTACATGGAGGGAGACCCTAATACACACCCTAGAGAAGAGGCTTAGAGAGAGAGAGAGAGAGAAGGAGAAAACTGCTCAGGAGAGGCTAGGCTCCCTAATCTACTGAACATTGCCCTTTGCAGGCTTGCATCTTCTTACTTGCATTCTTGACCTTTTTGCTTGCGCCTAGGAGATCGCGACCTTGCTCCATCCATGCTTCATTCGTGTACAAGCAAAGAAAAAAAAAACATGGCAACATACAAGCAAAGAAAGAAACAAAGGAGATATGGAGAGCATGCAAAAAAAAAAAATACTAACAAAGAGAACCAAATGGGGGGAAAACAAAGCAAACTAAGCATATGAAAAGTTAAAATGCTTGTTATCAAACAAAATAGGGTATCCTAGGAGGATAAATGTAGGTTTGGATTGAGTGTCCATAGTTCCATTGTATTGGAGTATGGACGACACACAGACTCATGCATGACCATGTAGGCAAGCTTGCAAAGATGCGAAGAAGCAAAGAAAGCCAAGCAGGTGGCACCAAGCAGGGAAAGCATATAAAAATCACACTGAGCAAAGAAAGGTGTGAATCAAGCACACCAACGTCACGGGGATGCGTCTCACAAGTGGTTACACCTCATTAGGGCATGAGGGGGATGGATGTAACCACATAAGAACATGACCACCGCGCGGGGGGGGCGGGGTGGGCACAAAGCATGAAAAAGCATAGACCTAGAGAGGCTAACATAGACAAGAAGTATAGAAGCAAGCAAGAAAACATAGACATATAGGGAAATGATCCAAACCTTTTAATATAAGCCTAGGTGTGTGGATGTAGGCCTAGACCACATAATCTAGATCTACAACCCACCAATAAGGGCCAAAAAACAAGAAAGAGAGATACCAAGGGACAAAAGGGCTATAGAAGCACATGGCATAGTGTCACGCCCCGAACCAAAGTAAGAGCTAGGCACATGACAATAGCCACACACTTAAAATGTTTACACCCTACAAGTGCGTAAGGCCCTCTTAACAATTAAAGAATTATCCTCAAAGAAAAACTTCATCAATAAATTTAAAAATATCCTCAATAATGCAATTCTCAAAAGATCTCCAAATAATAATCTTCCAAATTCAAAATAAAAAATAAACTAAATCCTTTAATCTAAAAGTCTACACAAATGGTAATCTTAAACATAAAAGTTCAAATCTTATTCCATTGATTTCCTAAACTTCACTCATGCGCACATCCTAGCGGAAGCCCAAACATATGCTACTCTTCCTGATAAAAATTTGAAAGGAGAAAGGGGGGGGGGGGGTAAGTTGACAACTCAATAAGTAACCAAAATCCTAATAAGTTCTATCAAGCAATAGATCTGTAAAGTATAAGGTGTAGTATGTGTTTCCAAAAGTTATAATATACTATGAGTTTTCAAAATAACTAAAGAAGTTTCACAATCTTAAAATAATAAGTTACACATAGATCACATACTTTAATCTTACAAATATATCATAGATGGTTTAGAAATTAGTCAGTTTTCTATATATCAAAAGCTATAACTTACAATAGGTTCCAAAACACATAAGCAGTTTTAGTGACTCAAAATAGTTCAACTACTCAAACATTGCCAAAATCAAATATGTAGTTTTAAGAACTCAAAATATTTCAAATATTCAAACGTAATTCATATTTTAACAATCTTATGACTATGATCACGCTATATCCCCGTGACTGGGCATTAGAGTATCAATGATTAACCCCCATTGGTTTGGGTATCAGAATACCAATGAATAATCCCTATTGGCTGGGTATCAGAGTACCAATGAATAACTCCCATTGGTTTAGGTATCAGAGTACCAATGAATAACCCCCATTGGCTGGGTATCAGGATCAATTCATAGTCAGATTGTCTATAATCATATATATGAAATCATAGTTTCTAACAAAATATATCTTATTCAAGCATGTATATAAAAATCATATACTCAGTATTAAAATATACTTGTAATAATCCTTTACTTGAAATCAGTAGTATTGAAATAAAAATTCTAACAATTATAAAAAAAATTTCAGTAGTTAAAAATACATTAATATAAGCAAAATAAAACCCAATTAGGATAAAGTTACTTACCTCAGCTAACTCACCACAAAGAACTTCTCCATAACACTATCTCTAAAATCCTTAGATATCACCTAACAATTTTAAAGCACCATTTACTCAATAATCAAATAATAAGAATAACTTGCAAGTTACTTGACCAGAAGAGAAACTTCTAAAGTACCCAATAATTTCTCACTATTAACTCTCATATGGTTTCTCTATGGCTATATTCCACATTCTATCATTTGTATTAACTCTATTTAAAATTTGTTTCACGCAAAAATCCCAAGCACTGTGTAATATAAGACTCTCCTCAGATGATTATTTAGGCTAAAAAGTTAAAGTATTCATAAGGACTTAATACTCTGTAAAGTTGAGTACAATGTCTAACAAAAAGCCTTTGTATCTTATCTCCATAGACTCTAAAGTCTAATAGGCTATTGCACTAATGGTGGTCTAACCAATAGTCAACTGTTTCTTATAATAAATATTCACAAAAGAGTAATATTCGCCCAAAGCAACTCCATGCCCAACAAAGCACCAGAATTAAAGATATTACAGAGAAAGACGTGTAGTGAAAAAGGGATTTTATCGCCCAATTCCAACCTTTCTTTGTTTACACTTACGTCGTAAAACCCATAGAAATTTTTAAATAATTTTGCTACTGGCCAAAAATACCAACATAAAATCTACTCTAATTCCAAGTAAAGCTTAGATTTGACAAGAAAGAGATTTATAGGCTCTTACCTCAATTGTGCAGTCAAACCTTCTTTACTTAAATATTTTGGACAGTCTCTTCTCTCAAAATTTCTATCATTATACGCTGACTTAAACTAGACTATATATATCTAGGGTTTCAACCTTATTTTCATAAAACCCCCTTAGTAATAATTATAAAAATTGACCTGAAAAACAAATTTACTTAAATACCCCTCCTTTTAATTCCTTTTTTTTTCCCGGGTATTATACATAGCAACCAACATGTAGATCTAAGCACACAAGCATGGCACAGAGCAAATAAACACATAGATCTAGGCATAGGCACGCAGATCAAAACATAAAGATATAGGTCTAAGCATAAACATGGAAAGGAGCCTAAAAGCATGTGGATCTAAGCACAAACAATAAATTTAGACATATCCTAGCCTAAGAAGGCTAAGCCAACAACATCAAAGCAAGGAAACATGCTAGAGAAAACATTAAACATGCTAGAAAAAGCAATAAAGCATATTATTGAACAAGAAAAGGGTGTGGGTTGTAGCTAAATATCTACATCCACACCCCTAAATCTTAAATCCAAGGTATAGAACCAAGAAAAAGAAGATTGGGTGCAAGAATAGTACCTTGAAATTATGGTGAAAAGAGAAGAATCAAAGGTGTTTGGATGTGTTTAGGATAGAAATTAGAGGAGAGGGAGAATTTGTCCTAGAAACGGCCAAAAATATTCTTTTATTTGCACAATGAGGGGTCTGGAAGCTTTTATAGTGGAAAACTGACCCTTTAGCTTCTGGCCTTTTCTAGTCCCACTCATTTTGCAATTCCAACATCAGCAATTTTGACCTTTTCTAGTCCCACTTTAGATGCATATTTGAAAGTCTTCATAGAAATGAATTGAGCTGATTTTTATGTCTCTCAAAAGCTCTGGATGTCTAGTTTCCAAAACACTAAAGAAATTGAAAATCCAACAGTTGAATCAAAAGTTATGGCCTTGGGATACGTGCTAACACGCTTTGCACAGTTTTCTGGATATCTTAACCGTTTTAACTTCAATTTTGACCCATGAATAGTCGTTGGAAAGAGAATTTGATAATCTTCATAATGGCACTGGTCCTAACCCGTTCTGATGGTTGAATCAAAATTACAGTTTCTGGTGCCCCTAGGAGTCAACGTCAGATTAAACTTGGTTAAACTTGACAAAAATCTTTGAGTGGTTCAGGTTTGATGTAAAGCATGAAAAAGATTGTTTCGGGAGGACTTTGACCTCGTTTGACTTTCGGTCAACCCAGGGTTGACCAGGGACATTTTGGTCAATTTGACCTGAAATGGCACTTCAAGTACTCCGATGCCCGAATGTGTTATGTCACATCAATCTAGATGCTTCCGCAGCCCCTTAGAGAAAAGATGACATTTGTGGAATTTTTTAGGTCTGACACGCAAATCAAGGGTAGACAAATTGCGGTATCTACACTCTCCTCCCCAAGGTCGACACCAATCTAGAACATAAGACCTAAATTCAGAAACAACGAAAAGGACAAAGAACATGAGATAAAAAAAAAATTGGAAATATACTAGGCCATTCCAAGGAACATTTGGAGTATATTCAAGCTGGTCTAAGTTCACAAAACTGTAAGACCTATCAGGATTCATTATCTTATATTGCCATGCCAAAAAATTGGGATATGCTTTTGCAAAAGAAGTATGAGAACCACCAACATTGCTAGGTGGAGGACTTCTAGCTCCATGGGACGAAGTCTAAAGATGAAACATTCAGACACTTTCACAAATGACAAAAATTCTAAAGAGGATGCAAATTATGATGCAAATTAATTTGGGAAAAGAAGAAGCTCACCATCTCTCTGTAGGCATCAACTAAGCGACCCTACAAATGAGTCTTGATGAACTCAAGATAGTCCCACAGTATTCCAGGATTAGTGCAGCCAACCCTTGGATAAGCTACTTCTTCATCAATTAGAAGGTTGGCCAAGCAAACCGAAGGACAAGGATGGATTGGGATCACTTCGGGAGGATATACATGGTAAACTTGTGGAAGCGCTCAATCTCCAAGATACCAATATCTACCATGGCCACATTCGAATAAGACTTGATGCTCATTTAGCTCCAAAGCCAATGTGTATTCAACATAACCCTCACATCTCTCCCAAAGATCCAAGTTCATCTAAAATTTACAAAGCATCCAAAATAAAAAAGACGAACCCAGATGAAGTAAAATCAAATCAAACTTCCACAAACGAAAGGAAAAAATGAAACCCACATCCTTAGCTTCTAAGCCATCAATCACCATTTGCCAAGCCTTCAAAGAGCACTTTAGAAGCTTTGATAGATGGTTCTTGGGTATCCAACGAAGGAACCTTGGAAATTCGTTAGCAACGTCTTCCAAAAGCTGTGGCCCAACCCCAAAATACTTATACATCCAAGCCTACCAAAAAATAAAATAAAATAAATAAAAAATAAAAATTCAGTAATAACACAAAAAAAAAAAAAAAAAAAAAAAAAAAAAAACACACACACACACACACAAACAAACAAACAAAAAAGAGAGAAAGAGAAAAATAGAAGAAAAGTAAAAAGTATGGGAGATTTGTTTTCAAAATTTTTACTAGAATTCTTCAAAGATTTTCCAAAAAAAAAAAAAAAAAGAGAGAGAGAGAAAGATGAGAAGAGATTTTTTATTTTACATAAAGAATGAAAGAAAGAAAAAGTAAAAAAAAAAAAAAAATGGAAAGGAAAAATTGTTTCTAAAATTTTTCAAAATATTTTATAAAATTTGTGCTATTAGTTTCATTAACAAAGAAATTTTTCAAAAGATAAAAAAGGAAAGAAAAAAAGAAAAATAAATGATTCAAAGTTCAAGACAAAGAAAAGAGAAAGGAGAGAGAAATCTTCAAAGATTTTCAAAAATTAATATTTCCAATTTGAAAAGAAGAATTCAAGTGTCAAAGTCTATAAATAAATAAATAAATAAAGAGGAGGAAAAGAGAGAGATATTCTACATAAACAAAAAGAAAGAAAATATTTCACAATGATAAAATTGATTGTCTTGGTGAAGCAAAAAGGAAAGGAAAATTCCACATCCCCAAACAATTGAGTAGATAAAGTCTCAATTATCAAAATTATAATTTGAATTTTTTTTTTCCATTACAGGAAAATTCGAGATTGAGCGAATACAATTCTTAGTCACCCCAAAGTCTAGATTGAGCGGATATAGTTCTCAATCGGCTTCTAAATTTCCAAATTGAGCAGATATAGTTCTTAGTTATCCCCATATTTCTAAATTAAGCGAATATATTTCTTAGTTGCCTTCATATTTCCAGATCAAACCTCTAGATTTCCAGATTGAGTGGATATAGTTCTCAGTCCCCTCTAGATTTTTAAAGCAGATATAGTTCTTAATCACTTCCAAATTTCCAAAATAATTGGATAGTGTTCTTAGTCACCTCCAGATTTTCAGATTGAGCGGATATAGTTCTTAGTCACCTTTAGATTTTCAAATTGAGTGCATATAGTTCTCAACCGCCTCCAGATTTTCATATTAAGCGCATATAGTTCTCAGTCATCCTCCATATTAGATCGAGCAAATATAGTTCTCAATCGCCCTACGATTTTCAAATTAAGTGGATATAATTCTTAGTTACCCCTAGATTTTCAGATTGAGTAGATATAGTTCTCAGTCACCTCTAGATTTCCAGATTGAGAAGATCTAGTTCTCAGTCGCCTCCAGATTTCTAAATTGAGTGGATATAGTTCTCAGTCACCCCAAAGTCCAGATTGAGCAAATATAGTTCTCCGACTTCTAGATTTTCAAATTGAGCGAATACAGTTCTTAGTCACCCCAAAGTTCAAATTGAGCAAATATAGTTCTAAGTCGGTTTCTAACTTTCTAGATTAAGCGAATATAGTTCTCAATCGCTTTAAAGTCTAGATTGAGCAAATATAATTCTCAGTCGACTTATAGATTTTCAAATTGAACGAATACAGTTCTCAGTCGCTCTTAAGTCCAGATTGAGCAAATATAATTCTTAGTTGGCTTCCAGATTTTTCAAATTGAGCAAATATAGTTCTCAGTCATCCTCCATAACAAATTGAGCAGATATAGTTCTCAGTCGCCTCTAGATCTCCATATTGAACAGTGTATATAGTTCTTAGTCACCTCTAGATCTCCAAATTGAACAGATAGAGTTCTCAGATTGAGCAAATATAATTCTTAATTGGCTTCCAGATTTTTCAGATTGAGCAAATATAGTTCTCAGTCATCCTCCATACCAGATTGAGTGGATATAGTTCTCAGTCGCCTTTAGATCTCCATATTAAACAGCGGATATAGTTCTTAGTCACCTCTAGATCTCCAGATTAAATAGATAGAGTTCTCAGTCATCCAAGTTTCAGATTAAGCAGATATGGTTCTCAAACATCGGCATCCAAAACCTCTACATAAGTTCATTAATCACCAAGTAGACTAGATGTCAATATTTCTCATTTTTTGCAAGACAATAAAACATTAGTTCTATGTCCCAAGGTTCTAGGTTTTAGGGCTAGGAAATCTTTGAAAAATCAACCTCAATTAAATCATGATTGCTAAAATTAGTGTCTTTGTTTTACATTGACATTCTCCTTTCAAGATCTATCAATGAGGGGCATTCTGTAGATACTCAATTTTGCACCCATAATTTAATTTTGGAAGATGGTTGAAATGATCATTCTAAGTACTCCAAAAATCATAATTGCATTTCATACATTAAATAATTCATTAAGTATCATAAAAATGATCTTCAGATTCTAAAGATCGTGATGATATGTTCGGTTCTCAAATTGTACCATTGAATTGAAAGATATCACAACATCAAGTTTCCACGGCCTGCATGCATCTCATTTGGGTGAAATTGATCATGGGTAATTAATTAAAATTAATTTTGATTGGTCAATATTAAAATTAATTAAATAATTTATGTGATTGGTTAATTGAATTTGATTAAAATGAGTTTGGTTGCATAGAAATAAAAAGAATAATATGATAATATGGGAATTATTAATTGATAGGCCAAACGCGTATTGACCCCTTGTGATAAATTAACCAATTAATTTAGTCAAGTGAATTAATTAAGTTAATTAACATGCAAATGCGTGGTAGCACAAACAAATCACTAATAAACTAATTATATAGCGGACAATAATTAACACGGTGATTTGTTTATGAATGGGGAAAACCTAATGACAAAAACTCCACCGGGTGATTTTCAAGTCACCACTCCCGAAATTCTACTATTATCACAACAAGCGGTTATAAGTAAAGGAATCCCAGTACCTTATACCAACCTACAGTTGAATCTTTACCCCAATACCCAATTGGACTTGTTCTATAGTGACAATTTCCCCTTTTGATGCATGGCTCCCAAGTACATGACTAATTAATGCACGGATCCCAGTACGCGACTTCAATTACCAATTAGAGAAGGTTGTTGGCTGCAAAGTTTTTCAATTCATCCCAACGATGAAGATCAAGAAGATGCTTGGTCACAAAACCCAAAGGTGTACATACACAGCAACTTCTTCAATAATGATGAACTAGGGCAAAACTTTGTCTTCGGTCACAATTTGCTTGAATAGACTTTGCTCAATACTTGTGAAACTTGTGTACTCTTTGACGGCCCTTAAAATAATCCTTATATATGTCTAAGGTTAGGAGAAAAGAAGGCCCAAACACATTGTTTGGTCACAATGTGAATGACCCCTTGTGATTAACCCTAATTAATTAATTTAGCCAAGTAATTAATAATCAATTAATCATGCAATTTTATGGAAGCACAAACAAATCACCAAAAAACTAAATATGCAGCGGAAATTAAATAAACACGGTGATTTGTTTACGAATGGGGAAAACCTTAACGGTAAAAACCCCACCGGGTGATTTTCAGGTCACCACTCCCAAAACTCTACTATTATCAAATCAAGTGGTTACAAGTAAAGGAATCCCAAATACCTTACCAACCTACAGTTGAACCCTTACCCCAATACCCAATTGGACTTGATCTATAGTGACAGTCTCCACCTTTGATGCACGACTCTCAAGTATGTGACTAACCAATGCGCGGATCCAAGTACGCGACTTCAAAACACCAACTGAGGAAGAATGGTTGGCTGCAAAGTTCTTCAGTTCATCCTTTATGATGAATAGCAGGAAGATGCTTGGTTACAAAACCCTATGGTGCAAATACACAGCAACTTCTTGATGGAAGATGAACTAGGTCAAGAACTTCGTCTGTTGATCACAATTTTCT
This sequence comes from Quercus variabilis, assembly GCA_030445155.1. Taxonomy (NCBI): domain Eukaryota; kingdom Viridiplantae; phylum Streptophyta; class Magnoliopsida; order Fagales; family Fagaceae; genus Quercus; species Quercus variabilis. The sequence continues at coordinate 42,483,610 of CP129446.1, read as the reverse complement.
TGAACAGAGATTGCTCAATGATAATGCAACTTGTGTCACACTAGATAACTCTTAAAATAATCATTTTATATGTTTAGGGTTAGAAGAAAAGAAGGCCTAAAAACCTATTCACGGATCCCAAGAAAATCAGATTAAAAATCTGACTTTTTAAATCTTGACAGATAGCAGGTGTCGAGGTAGCTGTCGAGAGGTGTCGAGCTTTAAAAACTTTGCACTTTAGCTTGCTTTTTCTTGTACAGACTTGATGACTTCAACACTTGACCTTGAAACATTGTTTCTTGAAGTATTAAAAACACCTAGAACTACCCAATTATAAGTAGAGTGCGTTTTGTCAAAGGATTAGCCAATTTACATAAATAAGTGACATATGTTCTTAAACAAGTTAAAACATATATGTCCTAACAATCTCCTCCTTTGGCAATCCGTGACAAAACCACAACAAACAAATGAGCATATGAGAGAAGTCATAACTCACTCAACTCATATTCACTTGTTGAATACAATAAAATCTATCCTAACACAAACTCTTGAAAAACTTTGCAAGAAGAGAGTTTATGGCAAGTAGACTTTGACAACCTGTATTTCTGAAACACTTTAAACAAAACTCATCAAGACATCTTGTGTGAAACAGAAATAAATAGATTGCATACAAGTATAAAGAACATGTGTATAAAGATAGAAAAGAAACAACACATGAAGAGAGAGGGTGAAAGAAACATACATCAACATATATAAGAGATAAGATAAATACAATGTATGTAAAAAAAATGGTCAAAGGACCTCATATACAAGACCCATGTATCTAAGAGATAAGAAAAAAATACATATAGTCTCACTACATCCCTCAAAAATAACAACACTCCCCCTATCAAAAATGTCCACACTCCCTCTATCAAAAAAAATCTATACTAACTCTCCCCCTAAGATGACTACTCTCATAGCCCAAAACTACTCCCCCTTTTTGTCATGAGTGACAAAGGGTAGAGTGTCATGTAGACATCTCATTGGCAGAGCTAGCATCCCCATCATCATCATTATCATCATCCTCAGAATCTGACGTTGCTGGAGTAGATGATGAAGGAGTAGCCTCTGGAGCAAATCCACCCATGATCGCCTGCCGTCGTGCAATACGACCCACACGAACATTCACCTGATACAACTCAGCAAAGAGTGTATCAAGACGAGTGTCCATGCGCTGCAGCTGTGCCATAATATCACCAAGGGATACATCGCTCGAAGAGGAAGAAGGAGTAGATGTAGATGGAGCTGATCTGGATGGTGCTGAACGGGAGGGAGGAGTGGCACCTGGCTGTCTCGACCTGAACTGCGCCTCACTATGTTTTACGGTAGCGGCATCTATGGCAGATATGTGTGTGAAGTGGTTGGACACAGGAAAGGGAACAAAAAAATGGCGTAGAATTCGCGTGATAGCAGAAGGAAAGATAAGCTTATCACGGGACGCCGAATCAAGATAGACCTTTATGATAGACCGGATGAAGTGAGAAGGGAAGTCTGTGGTAAGATGCTCAAGCAAAGAAAGCAAAAATCGAGCACGAGGCTCTGTGATAGAGTTATAGTGAGAAAGAGGATGGAGAACAAAGGTCATCACCATGTTAATGAATCTAGGACCTTTAGCAAAAGGTCTACATAATGTGAACTGATGCTCACCCCAATCAGCAGGGCGCTCACAAAAAGCAGAAATGAGCTCATCTTTGGACACAGTCCTCAGACGCTCACAAGAGGGGTAATCTGGAAACTCTATCCTAGGTACCCTAAGCACATCCGCAACAAGTTGCGGTGTGACAGGAATGCGCATACCTCGAACGCGAGTGACAAAGTGAGGTACTGAAAGATCAATCCCGTGCATGTTGAAGTAGAACTCCTGTATCAGTATGAGAGGGCAAGTGACCGGGATGTCACACAGTGACCTCCATCCCCTACTGTTAATGATAGAGGGAAGGTCAGTATCGGCGAAGTCCGCCAGAATAACTTGGCATTCCGAATGAACACCTCGTTTAGAAAAGATCTCTGAAAATGCCTTATGGGCATCTCCATCACGGAACCGAATGTTAAAGGGAGTAGTATCTGAAGAAGTAGAAGCTCCAGAACGCAGAGGGTTCCGAGCAGGAGTGAATTTACGTTTGGGTGCCATAGACACTACTAACGTAAAAGAATGAGAGAAAGAGAGAGAGAGACACTCAGAAAATTTCCCAAAACAGTTCAAAAATGACAAATATTTTGAATAACAAGTACGTATGCATGGGAATGCATGATCATGTGATGTGTAAAACACAAATATCATCATGGGCTCAGCCCAATCCAATCCTATCAGCACACAGCATATAGCACACATCAAATGCATGTAAATATCATTATAATGCACATGAAATGCAATGTATGACATTTTAACAACATTTAAGTGTAACCCCAACCCAAAATTTCAAGAAAAACTCAACAATTTTGAAAAACCCCAAATTTTTATGAAAAATCCCAAAAACTAGGTTTTCAAACATGCAATGCATGAAAAATGAAGAGAATAGAGATCTTACCAAGTGATTTGAGTAAGAAATGATCAAGATCCAAGAGGGTTGAAGGATTTGAGTGAAAGGAGAGTGAAAGGGAGAGGAACAGACACGGAGAGATCGAGTGAAAATGAAGAAAAATCGTGACTGATCCTTAAAAAGGCACCTCAGTAAATCTCGACAGCTAAGGTGTCGAGAGGTATCGAGGATGCTGTCGAGAAAGGTATCGAGGAATTTGCCGTCGACAGCTGAAGGTATCGAGAGGTATCGAGATGCAAGGAGAGATCCAGATACGAGAAGCTCGATCGATCACGAAGGTGACAAAAAGGTATCGAGGAGATAGAAGAAATCTCGATCGATCCACAAGGTATCGAGACAGGTGTTGAGAAAGAAGACTCAAATAGTATAAGTGAATCTCGATCGATCCATCAGGTGTCGAGAATCTATCGAGGGGACAGAGACTTTCTCGATCGATCCATCAGGTGTCGAAGAGGTGTCGAGATTGCGATAAGAAACAACTTGAGAAGCTCGACAGATGACTAGGTATCGAGGAGGTATCGAGGTAGGTGTCGAGACAGCAGAAAAAAAAAACAGTTTTCGAGAAGGGAAAAACATAGACAAAATGCAATCCAACACACATCTCAACCAAAGATCCACTCAACATTTAAACCTCTCAAAAACATCTCTCAAACAAGAAAATAAGCACAAGGATCATGCAAAACACACACACACACTAGACAAGTCTAACCAATTTTATATTTCAAAAACAAGTTATGACAGTTTAGTGAGCATACATTAGCACATGTAAAACCTTTGTGATAGCCAAATCACATTGAACCTGCACATGTATCAAAAGTAGCAAGGAATATTGCGTGTTGTGTGTGAAAAACATCGCAAGATTGCATATGTGTATAGATGTTATGACGATCTGAGATATGAGAAAATAACTTTTAACTCACACACAATCATAACTGTTTGATGGGAACTATCACCTTCGAGGTACATCCTATAACTCCCACATCTCCTAGAATACACGCTTGCAACCATATTTAAAGCATTTTTAATCTTTTTGCTTTTTATTTTCTTTGCATGTTTTCTTTTATTTTAGCATATCATACATGGGTATATAAAAGAGAGAAAAGAAATACCCAAGATGTTAAGCATTTGACATCGCACTTTTGCTATGCCGAAGCATACGAATGTCTTTGACATTGCACTTTTGCTATGCCGAAGTATACAAATGTCATATTATAATTGGCGGGCAACAGTGGTGAGATGGTTATTTATGCCTTTCTCTTAGGATTTTCTAGTCCTACCCGTCAAAAAGAGTGATATGAGTGTTAAGTTTTAAGAGATAACCTAATCTTACTTATCACAAACAAGAGCCACAAAACTCACTTGCTTAGTTGTGTATAGAGATGCTCATCTAAGCTACAAGAAATACAAAGTTTAGAAAACTTTGTTTCATTGGCCATCCAAGGTACACAAGTACCAAAGTACACAAAACACATACTGTTTTTGTATTTTTCTGATTTTTTTTTTCAATATAAATCAAAAACAAAATAAACAAAACTGAAAGTAAACACACAAAACGTGTTGAAACAAAATAATGTAAAAACTAGACTGACTCAGCAGAAGAACAAAAACACACAAGCAATGCAAAACTCAGAAAAACAGAAAGGAAAAAGAAAGTGATGAAATCACTTAAAGTCCTTTTTCTTCCACACCTTGGAAGAGCCTTTCCTTTGATTGAATCCTTGAACAGGCGGTGAGGGGGAAGAATTTAACCCGTTCAAGTTCGAAAGGAACATGAGGGCTTTCAGAAGATCTTCAAGAGGAGCAAGAGAGGATTGAAGCTGATTTTGGCTTCCAGATGCTATCGTGCCATTGCTCTGTTGAGTGGCTAACCACTTATAGCAATTTGGTCTAGTATGACCGGCAGCTACACAATGATAACAGAGATGCTGCTTCTTTTGTTTAGACTTTTGAGAGTTAGCCTTCTTAGACCTAGGGTTTTTATCATCTTTCTTATCTTGCTTAGGGGGTGCTCCTAAGATAGATTTACCCTTGTCTAAGTTCTCCCTAGCTAATTCAGTTTTGACATCAATATTCTCAATTTCAGTATTATTACCAGGAGGAACAAAAACAGTATTGCTAGTAGACGCAGTATTAGAGAAAGAAATACCATACCCCAAACCAGTTCGATCCGAAGCAGATTTTTGATTGCTAAGCATCTCATCAAGCTTTGCACTTGAAGTCCTCTCTAGTTGAGCTCTGACTTGAAATAGCTCTGCTTCAAGCTTCTTGGTCTTCTCAGCCAAGAACGTGTTTTCAAATCTCAGTGCTCCAATAGTTTGATTCGCCTCATCAAACTTTGTGGATAACTCTTCACGATCAAGTTCCACATCACTGAGCTTCTTGGTGGCCAGCCTATATAATTTCTCATGCTTTTTAGAGAGCTTGTAGAGCTTCTCATAGGCTGAATAGATATCATCTTGATTATCCATTTTCTCAAATTTTGACTCCACCAGTTCTTCTTCTTTATCCACTTCTTCAACAATCCTTTCAGTAGGATTGACTGTGGTAGTGAAGGCATTTAAGATTCCGTCATCCTCATTGTCAGAATCATCTTCAGGCTCAGTGTCACTTAGAGTTGCAGTAAGAGCCTTACTTTTCCCAATGCTCTTGAGATATGTAGGACACTTATGTTTCATGTGTCCGAACCCATGACATCCAAAGCATTTTGGTCCTGCAGGAACAGTGTACTAACTTCTATCCTTAGCATCCTTCTTCCCTTTGTCTTAGCTTTTAGACTGAGAAGAACTGAACTGCCTATAGTCCTTGTCGAAGCTCCTCCTATTGGCATTCTTCATAAACTTCTTGAACTGCCGAGTGATATAGGACTTCATCTTAGAATCTTCATCATCGGAAGACTCATCTGTATCACTGTTCTTTGCCTTCAAGGCCATGCTTTTACCTTTACTTGACTTGCCAATCCTAGATAATCCTATCTCATAGGTTTGCAAGTTTCCTACCAACTCAGTCAAAGGAATCTTGTCAATGTCCTTTAATTCTTCTATCGCCGTAATCTTGGCATGGAATCTCTCAGGTAGAGATCTGAGCACCTTCTTTACAATCTTGGGTTCAGGGATGGTTTCCCCAAGATTGAAGGCTGAGTTCACTATGTCCTTGAGCTTGGCATATAACTCATCAAATGACTCATCCTCCTCCATCTTAATTTCTTCAAAGCTTGTAGTGAGCCTCTGAAACTTTGAGTCTTTGACAGCCTTTGTGCCTTCATAGGTAGTCTGGAGGATGGTCCAAACCTCTTTGGCAGTTTCAGTTGAGGATATCTTTTTGAACTCCTCATTTGTGACTGCGCTAAATAGGGCATTTAACGCTTTGCTGTTGAAGTTAGCCGCCTTGATCTTAGTATCATCCCAATCGGCCGGATCTTCTGTTGGCTTAGTCCAACTAATCTCTACAGCTTACCACACCTTTTCATCTAAAGACTGCAAGAAAGCTCTCATGCGTACTTTCTAGTATGCATAGTTAGTGCCATCAAATAAAGGAGGTATAATTAAAGATTGTCCTCTATCCATGACAAACAGGGGTCAATGGATCAACACAGCAAAGATTAAAACCTAATCAAAGTGTGCCTGCACTGATACCACTTATTTGGTCACAATGTGAATGACCCCTTGTGATTAACCCTAATTAATTAATTTAGCCAAGTAATTAATTAATCAATTAATCATGCAATTTTATGGAAGCACAAACAAATCACCAAAAAACTAAATATGCAGCGGAAATTAAATAAACACGGTGATTTGTTTACGAATGAGGAAAACCTTAATGGCAAAAACCCCACCGGGTGATTTTCAGGTCACCACTTCCGAAACTCCACTATTATCAAATCAAGCAGTTACAAGTAAAGGAATCCCAAGTACCTTACCAACCTACAGTTGAACCCTTACCCCAATACCCAATTGGACTTGATCTATGGTGACAGTCTCCACCTTTGATGCATGGCTCCCAAGTGCGTGACTAACCAATGCGCGGATCCAAGTACGCGACTTCAGAACACCAACTGAGGAAGAATGGTTGGCTGCAAAGTTCTTTAGTTTATCCTTTATGATAAATAGTAGGAAGATGCTTGGTTACAAAACCCTATGGTGCAAATACACAGCAACTTCTTAATGGAAGACGAACTAGGTCAAGAACTTCGTCTGTTGATCACAATTTGCTTGAACAGAGATTGCTCAATGATAATGCAACTTGTGTCACACTAGACGGCTCTTAAAATAATCCTTTTATATGTTTAGGGTTAGAAGAAAAGAAGGCCCAAAAACATATTCACGGATCCCAAGAAAATCAGATTGGAAATCTGACTTTTTAAATCTTGACAGATAGCAGGTGTCGAGGTAGTTGTCGAGAGGTGTCGAGCTTTAAAAACTTTGCACTTCAGCTTACTTTTTCTTGGACAGACTTGATGACTTCAACACTTGACCTTAAAACATTGTTTCTTGAAGTATTAAAAACACCTAGAACTAACCAATTACAAGTAGAGTGCGTTTTATCAAAGGATTAGCCAATTTACATAAATAAGTGACATATGTTCTTAAACAAGTTAAAACATATATGTCCTAACACACATAAACACGGATTCCAAGAAAATCATATCAGAATTTTGAATTTCATAAACCTCGACAGATAGGAGCTGTCGAGCACACAAGCTAAAAAACTTTCTAAACCTCGACATATTCCAGCTGTCGAGTTTTAATGAACTTGCACTTTCTCAACTTGTTTCTTGGATAGACTTGATGACTTTAACACTTGATCTTGAAGCCCTGTTTCTTGAAACATTAAAAACACCTAGAACTACCCAATTACAAGTAAAGTATGTTTTGTCAAAGGACTAGTCAATTACATAAAATAATGAAATATGTTCTTACAAAGTGAACCACATATGTCCTAACATTAATAATTAGGCTTTTAGAAATAACTATATTTTAGATAATTATTCTTTTAAGGACTTAATTATCAAATTAAAATGGATTTTATTTGGAATACAAGTTTGAAAAATGTCCAAGTACAAATCTTGGCCCAGAAAATGCCCAAAAAACAATCCAAAATGAACCAGAAAAGGAAACTGGGCCGAGCATAGAAGAGTGCCAATCCGCACTTCAATAGTGCCAATCGGAACTTGTAGAGTGCCGATTGGCACTACCACAGTGCCGATTGGAATAGATTTTAAGCTTGGTCCAGAAATATTTAGCTCAGGTCTAAACATATAAGATTCAATTTTTTGGGGATAAAACTTGACCTAATTTTTATCCGATGATTTTCTAAGCAACCCTAACTTATTTTTTAAGCAAATCTATAAATAGAGTAGAAAATCTAAAATTCAGCACCCTTCTCTCTCCTTACATTAAAGAAATTCTAGCAGCTCTACTTTAAGAATTTCTTTTTTTTTAAGTGATACTATTTTAGATCTCAAAGAGGTTCATCTTTTCTGACCTCTAAAATACTCCCCTCTTGCAGAATATATTCATGCAAGTATTTTCTTACTTTGTTTCTTTCTTTCACAGTTTTGTCTTGTTCTTGTTTTCTTTTCATAAACATGTTCTTGTTGCTTTTGAAATTTTTTATGAATGTGTGTTTTGTTTCTTTCATTATTCACCTAGTCATGTTCTTAAATTGCTTTTTGCATACTCTCCCTCTATTCTTTCTTTCAAATTCACATGCTTAGTTTAAGTTCTAATACATCAATTGATTAACATGCATAAATTTAGGGGTAAACTTATTTTTAAGGTTTTTAGATTTGCAAGAAATTTATTATGAAAGCTTCAGTCTTTTTCTTTCTAACAAAACTAGATTTGTATTTTTCAATAAAATACACATCTAAATTTTTTCTTCAGGCAAATTAGATCTGTATTTTTCATCAAAATACAAATCTAATTTGTTTTCTTTAACAAAATCAAATTTGTATTTTTCATTAAAATATAGATCAAAATTTTTTTTCTTTAACAAAACTAGATATGTATTTTTCATTAAAATACTAATCTGAATTTTTTCTTTAACAAAATCAGATCTGTATTTTTCATTAATTTATAGTTCAGAATTTTTTTTCTTTACCGGAACCAACTCTGTATTTTTCATTAATATACAATCTGAATTTTTTCTTTAACAAAACCAGATTTGTATTCTTCGTTAGAATACAATTCTGAATTTTTTTTCTTTAACAAAACCAGATCTATATTCTTTATTAAAATATAGATCTAAATTTTTTTCTTTAACAAAACTAGAATTTTATTTTTCATTAAAATACAGATTTGAATTTTTTTTTTAATAGAACCAGATCTATATTTTTCATTAATATACAGAGCTGAATTTTTTTTCTTTAACAAAGCCAAATCTCTTCTTTTTTTTTTTTCTTTTCATTAACATACAAATCTGAACTTTTTTAATAAAGCTAAATCTGTGTTTTTCATAAAAATTTGATTTCTTTCCATTTAAAAATATAAAAACTAGATCTGATTTTTTTTTTTTTATATATAAAAATTCATTCTTTTCATTATAGAACTCAGATCTTGATTTTTCACCAAACAATCCCATCAAACTTTTTTTTTTTCATTTTTTTTTTCATATAAAATGAATTGCTAGGACTCTTGAATAGTGGATTAACCTTAGATTTAGAATTTAACATGGAATTTGTTACATTTAAATAATATCATACAAAGGGTACTAAAATGATCATCTTAGAGTCTAGGAGACCAGACTTTGTTCGGTTAGTATGGGTGTCTAACACCTTCTCATTCTATAACCTAACCCCTAAACTTTAGGTTTTTGGTTCGTAGAATAGTGCTTTATTTTCTTTTACTAGATTGTAACTAGGAAACAAAGCTATGTATAGTTCTTTTTATGAAGTTGTATTCCTTTAAATTAATGAGAATGTGTACTATTCAAGATTGTACAGTTTTTAGACTCTTTAACCCAAACAGATTAACCTAATTAATTAGCCAAGTGATTAACTTAGTCAAAATTTTCAAATCTAGGTTATCATAATCAAACAATCATATCAAGTATATAGCAACAAAAAGGTAAATAACACAATAATATGATGACCTAGGAAACCACATGATAAAAACTTGGGGAGGATTTGAACTAGCTATCCTTAAGGTAAACTTGAATCCACTATCTTGAAAGAATCAAAGTTCATACAATAAGACTTACAAGCCCCCACACTCGACTTTTTATTACTACCCACTAGTAGAACTTACTGACACGACCACGTGCAAGTTCCGAGACCACGGACTCCTTCTTTCTTGGATTCTCCAGCAAGAACAAGCACCCACGCTTGTTTTTCTTTAAGCTTCAATGGCAGAAACTGAGTTGATCATCAAGGTGTAGATAACATCTCTTCCTTTAAAATCCTAAGCTTTGTGTAAAAGAAAGCTCCTCTAGATCTCATAAGAGATTTACACAAAATAGTAATATGAGCAACCTCTAAAACGTGGCTAGGGTTTGCCTTATATACCTAAGGCAAAAATATAAAACCCTAAACGTTTTAGGAGTTAGGGCTGAGTTGGAGTTATTCAGAAAAATTGCATTTGACCCGATTTTCGATTGATCGAGCTTAAGCTTCGATCGATCGAACCAGGCCGAGAAGCACTATTAAATCCTGCATAAGCTTGTTCCAACTTCACATAAATATTACAACTTTTAGCATGTCTAATCAAGACTAAATAACTTGTTTTGATCATGGTTTGCCAACAATACAAATTAGAGTTCTAAATACAGAAATTTCTAAATCTTTAGAACCTAACAAAAATCTCCCTTTGGCAATCTATGACAAAACACAAACTAAAGCTCAAAGTTTACAAATAAAACAGCCCTTTACATAACAAATCCAATCCTAACTACTATCCAGCAGTTGCAAGTGTAGGCAACAGCTCAATTGAATCAACCTATATTTCCTGAAATACTCAACAAACGCATGTGTGACAGAAAAACAATAAATCAACAAATATGCAAACTAACTCTCCCCTAAGTTAGATACATCAAAAACAATGTTAACTTCCCTTAAACAGAACATTCTTGTATTTTCCACACATATTCCCACATTTCCATATTTCATCTGAATCTCCCCCTTTTTGTCACGTATTGACAAAGATAACTCAAACAAAGAGTAACAACTCAATGGAGAATAAGAGGAAATAGAGAATAAAGGGAACAAAAAACAATTCAACTCTATAGAAAATAAAGACAACTCCCTCTATGAACAACAAAAGGTAAAGACAAGCTTCCCCCCTATAAAAATAGAAAAAACAAAACAAGTTTTGGGAAAAACATTTTTGGGGAAAAATTAAGAGGGGGGGGGGGGGGGAGGGGAGACACACAAACCAAGTTTAAAAAAAAAACTAAGTTGAGGATACACATGAAAAAAAAATATTCTCTCTTTCAATAAAATACAAACATGGCACTATGTGACCCATAAACAGTTGCATGAGTAGAGAAAATATTTGCACATTGATTATCCATCATATCTCTTAAGAAAAATATTTTCTACAATTCACACATACTAGAAAGTATATAGCTCAAAAACTAATCAATTAAATTTTTTGATCAAGTTGAGTACCCAATGTAGTAAAGTGTATGCATGTTATGTGTGAAAACAATGAGAGATATGACTGCAAAACTGCAAGATAGATACAAAAATAATGCAATACATGTGAATCCTAAACACAAATGATGTATGAAAAAAAATTTCATGATGCATGCTCTAATGCAGTGAAACTAAGTTCAATATAAGTTCAAATTCACAAAATTGGCTTGAGCATAGAGTTTCTAACAAAAACCCCAAAATTTGAAAATCCACTTGTTCGTTTTTTAAAAAATTAACCAATTGATCATCACATAAGTTAGAGGATAGATAATAATGATCAATTACATCAAATCAACAAGCCAATTTCATCAATTTAAACCCAATTTGAACAAAATCCCCAATTTGGGTACATTTAAGCTCTAGAATTTCCAATTTCTCAAACTTTAAACACATTTTGCATTAAGATCAAGGAACTTTTAATCTTGGATGGGCACAAGAAGATCACACACAATAAAATGTACCAAGTTTAGCAAAGAGTAACTTGTGTGGTATGTGCAACTAGCAAAAACTTGAGATACATGTGAAGTGATATGTGAATAGAAATTAATCACAAAGTCTATAAATTCATCACATAGAATTTAAAAGAGACTATCACCCAAAGAGTTACATCATATAACTCCCACATCTCCTAGAACATAAGCTTGCAATCATGTAGTTTCTTGAATTTTGCCTCATAATATACACACTAATTTTCATTATGTGATTTGACATCAAGCCTAATAGTACACACCAACTTTAAGCATTAAACAATTAAATCGAGGCTACACCTTATGTTCTTTTTGTGCATGTGCTATACTTTCTTGAGCACAGAATCTTATGATATGCACTAAGGTGTTCATGATTGGCTAGTGAACAGTGGCAAGATGGTTATTTATGCCTTTCTCAAAAGGTTCAAGTCCGATAGTCAAAGACATGTGACTTCAAGATCAAGACAAAGTGATCAAATACTATAAACATCTTCCCACACAACATGCACTAAAAAGCTCAAAATAGTAGAGTGCAATAAAATAAGCTCATCCAAGCTAAACAAGGTACATAAACCTGTTATGTAAAGATAATATGGCCAATCCTTGATTATAAATCCAAGATGTGAAATACAAAACACAAAAATCTTTTTGGTTTTAAAAAAATTTTATGACCAAAAACAAAAAGCACATATTATGTTAAATGAACAATGCAAAAATAATGCATGATAGTGCTAAACTAAGTTATAGAGGGTACACAAACAAGAAAAATCAATTTCTTAATTAACCCTTGAGTACATGTACAAGTTAGTATATACTCACACAAAAACAAAAATAGCTTAGCACTTATATAACACATGCTATTCAAGTTTCTCCATAATGTCGAGCATGTTCTAAATCAAGAGAGAGATATCATAATTCATGTAATCCTCACAAAGAAAAACTAGACACAAAATAAAATATTTTTGTCTTTTTGAAATTTTTCAATGTTTTTGGATTTTTTTTAAAAAAAAAAAGAAACAACCTAAAAAAAACACGACCAAAAACATAAACAAATCATGTCCACAAATAATTGAAAGAATTAAATCAAGGACAAGTTAGCAACACTCACCTTAGAGAATCTTTTCTCACCCATTTAGCACAAGTCTTCGGTTTTGTAGGTGAAAATCCATGTGAAGTAGAGTGTATTTGAGGGATTACACCAATCTTCTGAGAATGACTAAAATCCTGCAATTTCCTTTCACAAGCCAACAAGCTCAAATTTTTCAAAAGAATATGAAATAATTTATTTGGACTTATGGCAGGAGAAATATCATTACTTATCCTAGATTGAAACACAGAATTCTTAAATTTCAATTTATGATAATTAGGACGAATGTGACCATGGACACTACAAAAATGGCAAACAAGAACAAATTTAGGAATATCAGTATTCCTAACAACAAATCTAGTCTCAGATTTTGGTTTTTGCTTCAACAAAGAATAATTTGGTCTAATATGACCAACAACACCACAAAGGTGACAAGTAGGCACAAAAACAGATTTATTATGCCCTCTAATAGTAGGTTTAGACTTACATTTAGAAATTTCAGCATTTACATCAGAACTTTTACCTTTGTCTAACCTAGCAAAATAAGCCTTTTCTTTATTATTCCTCTTGAAAGAAGGGACATAAACTTTTTCAGCTTTAGGATTAAGAGAAACAGAAACATTTCTATTATCATCAGCAGGCTTAATACTAGTCAAATTTTCAATTTTAGCTTTAGATTCAACTAACTCTTGTTCCAAGCTTTTCATCTTCTCATCTTGAGGGAAAATTTGATTTCTCAAAAATTCATTCTTTTTATTAGATTCATCTAATCTAACAATCAATTCCTCTTTTTCAAGATTAGCCAATTTTAACCCTTCTTTAAATTTCTTAGAAATTTTCATATATTTCAATAATTCTTTACGAAGAGTTTCACAGGCATGAATAAAATCAACAGAAGCATGAGCAGAAACATGATTAGAAAGACACTTCAAATTATCCATGACAACAGGGGTCAAGGATCAGCTCAGAGATCAAAAGATCTACAAACAGAGAGCTACCTGCTCTGATATCACTTGTACAGTTTTTAGACCCCATAACCTAACCAGATTAACCTAGTTAATTAGCCAAGTGATTAACTTAGTTAAATTATTCAAATCTAAGTTATCACAATAAAAAAATCATATCAAGTATATAGCAGTGGAAAAATAAATAACACAATGATATGATGATCCAAGAAACCACATGGTAAAAACCTGGGAGGATTTAACCTAGCTATCTTCAAGGTAAACTTGAATCCACTATCTTGAAAGAATTGAAGTTCATACAATAAGACTTACAAGTCCCCACGCTCGACTTCTTATTGCTACCCACCAGTAGAACTTACTGACACGACCATGTACAAGCTCCTAGACCACAGACTCCTTCTTTCTTGGATTCTCCAGCAAGTACAAGCACCCACACTTGTTTTTCTTTAAGCTTCAATAGCAGCAACTAAGTTGATCATCAAGGTGTAGATAACATATCCTCCTTGAAAACCCTAAGCTTGTATAAAGGAAATCTCCTCTAGATCTCATAAGAGATTTACACAAAATAGCAATATGAGCAACCTCTAAAACGTGGCTAGGTGCCTTATATACCTAGGGCAAAAACATAAAACCTTAAACATTTTAAGAGTTAGGGCTAAGTTGGAATTATGCAGAAAAAATGCATCTAACCTAATTTTCGATTGATTGAGCCTAAGCTTCGATTGATCGAACCAGGCCGAGAAGCACTATTAAATCCTGCATCAGCTTGTTCCAACTTTACATAAATATTACAACTTTGAGCACGTCTAATCAAGACTAAATAACCTGTTTTGATCATGGTTTGACAACAATACAAATTAGAGTTCTAAATACATAAATTCCTAAATCTTTAGAACCTAACACAGATACTTTGTACTCTTTTGTATAGTGTTTTTTTTTTTTTAAAAATTATAAAATAAGTGGCAACTCCATATAATCCCTAAAAGAGAGGTGTTGATACCTTTATCTTTAGATTGAGAGCACCTAAAAAGTTTTGGTCTCTCACAGTTGGTACTACTTAATGTGATAATCATCAAATGTGAGAAAATAAATAAAGGAACTGTCGATGCCTCGCAGTTGCTCCACCACCCATCACGGTGACGTTCGATGTGCCTATGTGCATGCGTGTGCACGTGCTGTGTGGAGGAGGTGTGTCATACCTTAGGTGTGTGACTGGAATGTGAATCAATTTTAAGGATATTACCAAGGGTAAGTGAAGTTGCCACCAATTATTGGGGTTTTTCTAAGGTGTGATTGATTACCTAACTTTATTTGATTTTATTACCAATCTTAGGCTAAAGAAAAAGGGCATTTTTCCTAATCTAATATGGATGGGCAAAAATCTTGATTTTTGAGTTTGGAAGTCTAGTTACGTATGGAGAAGGTGTTAGGCACCCTAAAACGCATGTTTGTTGACTGTCCTTTGTTTTGGTAAAATCATAATTTAAGGACATTGGCAATTAAAAACAAGCTATTGGCATTAGCTTTCGGGGCTTTAAATGTGTTGGGCTTTGAGGTTTGGTTTAGGAATGGGTGTGGTCTCGATCAATGCTTGTAGATATAAGAAAAGGAACACATATCTAAGCACTAACATGTAGATCTAAGCAAAAACATGGCAATAAACAAGGAGACATGAAGATCTAAGCATAAACATGGTAAAGAGCACATAAGCATGTAGATCTAAGTATAAACATGGCAAGAAGCCTAAAAACATGTGGATCTAAGTACAAACATGAAATTTAGACATATCCTAACCTAATCCAGCTAGGCCAACAACATCAAAGTGATAAATCATGGCATAAGCAAGGAAACATGCTATAAAAATTATAAAGACATGCTAGGAAAAGCAATAAAAGCATTTTATTAAGCAAAGCAAAGTTAGGCAAGGCAATAAGAGAAAGGGGTGTGGATTGTAGCTAAAAAGCTACATCTGCACCTATAGACACTCGATTTTGCATCCATAATTTAATAAAGGAAAATGGCTAGAATGACTATTCATATATCCAAAATTCATGATTGCATTACATGCATTAATTAATTCATTGCATATCATAAAAATGATCTTGAGATTTTAACGGCAACGACGGTATGCTAGGTTTCCAAATCGAAGATTGAAAGAAATCGTACAATCAAGTTTGCACGGTCTACATGCATTTTGTTTGGGTGGAACCCACCACACATGATTTATTTAAATTAATTTTGATTAGTTAGACAATTAAAATTAATTAAATAATTTGTGATTGGTTGTTAGTTAGTGTCAAAAATAGGCTTGCATGCATTGGAATAAAAAGGATAATCAGATAACAACAAAATTGTGGATAATCAAGACTTTTTGGAGTATTTATCTACAAGATATTCATTGTTGAAAAGTCTTGAATTATCAAAAAAGGAGTTTAATTTTTAGAATATGGATTAAAAATGCGTCTAAATGCAAGTCTCGGCTAAAAAAACCTCAAAACAGGAGTTCGAAATGTACTAAAACTCAAAGCGGGTCTAGCACCCAAGAGGGACATCGGCACTCTTGGAGTGCCGATCAGCACTTTTCAAGTGCCAATTGGCAGAAATGCGGGGCACGGCCTGAGGGCTTCTGAATTGAGATAAACCTCACCTTTTTCGATTTTTTAGAGATAAGGACGCGTTCCATTTCATATTTTGATCATTCAACTAATTTTTCAAACATCCCAACCTCTATAAATAGAGGATGCCTCTCAAAATTCAGCACACTTTTTCACGCTTTCTGATCCCCCCTTTTTCTAGTTCCTCTCTTCTTATTAATTCTCTCTTACGTTAAAGACGTTTTAGAGGCTTTTGCCCTAGGAATTTCTTTTCTATAAGCAAAATATTTTATGCTTCAAAGAGTTGAATAAATTTCTTTGAATCCTAAAATATCCTTTCACTTCTTTTCTTTTTCTAGTCTTCTTTATTAATTTTGATTGATGATGCATGAATAGATTTAGGATATTTTATTATTTTTTATTCTTGATATAATGGCCATGTTTTGTTCAATTGTTTTAAAAATATGTTCTCAGATGATTAGTTGTTATGATTTCTCTCTTGAATCTCAAAATCTGCTCATGATCAAAGATCTCTTTAATTAAAAACTGATCTGAATTTTTCAAATTTGATTTTTTTAACCACAAAATTGATCTATATTTTCATTAAATATAGGTCTATTTTTTTTTAACACATAAAACTAATCTGTATTTTCATTAAATACAGACTCAATTTTTTTTAACACATAAAACTAATCTGCATTTTCATTAAATACAGATCTGATTTTTTATTTTTTTAAGAAAATTTTCTTAGTCACAAAATAGTAGATTTTGAAATTTAAGAGGAGTCAAAAGTTGAGATGATTTTGATTGATGCATGTAACATAGATTTATCTTATGAGTGTAGTTCCTCTTCTAAAACGAAAGTCTTTTTCTTATTTTATTAAAAAAAAAAAGATCTGATTTTTTTTTTCTAGAAATCTAGATTTTTCTTATGCACAAAACAGGTCTGGTTTTTCTTAATGAAAATCACCATTTTTAACTTCGTTCCAAAACAGATCTGATTTTTTTTAGCAAAAGCCTTGTTCTTTATTTATATAAAAACAGATCTGATTTTCTTTACAAAACTAATTTTTTATCTACACAAAAACAAATCTGGTTTCTTTTTAAATGAATCAAATCAATTTTCTAAAAGAGGTTACATTCATAAGATAGACTTATGTAAGTTAGTTCTGGTCAAGTGTCTGTCATGAATATTCGACATATCATTCAATATCATGCATAAAAGAGTATACTGGTTATTAGAGTCTAAAAGATCAGACTCTGTTTGGGCGGAATGAGTGCCTAACACCTTCACATTCTGTAACCTAGCCTACAAACTTAGTTGTTTTGGATAAGTAGATTTGTGCTTTGTCTTTCTTTTTAGTTTTGGAAAGATTGTAACTAGGACAAAAAGCTATGTACTCTTTTGCATAGAATGTAACTAGGAGTCAAAACCTTGTAAGATTCAATTTACCAAGATTGTATTTATCATTCAATCAATAACAATGAAGTATTTTGATCATGTATTTTTTTTTTATATAGTTTTTTTCTTTTTTCTTTTTTGTATAAAAAAAATAAGTGGAGACTCCATACCACTTACCCAAAAAGAGAGGTGCCCTTAAAAGCACCTAAATCTCTTTTTTGAGAGCACCCCAATTTTGGCAGTCTCTCACAACACCCTTAAACCTCAAATCCAAGGTATGGAACCAAGGGCAGGAAGATTAGATGTAAGAACACTACCTTGAAGATTGTAGAGAAAATATGAGAATCTAAGGTGTTTGAAGGTCTTTTGATGTGTTTGGAAGAGATATTGGAGAGAGAAGAAAGAAAGAGAGAGAATTTGCCCAAAACTACCAAGAAAATCTTCTTCTTTTTTTCTTTTGGCAAAATGAGGGGTCTGAGGGTATTTATAGTGAAAAAGTGACCTTTCAACTGCCAGTGCACCTTGTAGGGCCACTAGCCACCTTGCTAATGTTAGCAATTCTGGCCTTTTCTCAGTTCAACTTCAGTCGCATATTTGAATGCCTTCTTGGATTTGGATTGAGCTAATCTTGATTTTTGTGGAAAGATATGGATGTCTAATTTCCAGAACACTAAAGAAATTAAAAATCCAATAGTCGAATCAAAAGTTATGGTCTCCGGAAGTGCACTGACGCACTTTTCATGATTTTATGGATGTCTCAACCATTTTAAGTCCAATTTCGACCCATGAATAGTCATTGGAAAGGAAATTTGATAATATTTGAAATGATATTGGTCCCAATCCCTTCTGACAGTCGGATCAAAATTAGGGCTTCTAGTGTCCTCAAGAATTAACCTCGGGTCAAACTTGTGTAGCTCGAGTTTGATGTAGAAAAATGAAAAATGCCATTTTGGGACAATTTTGATCGACTTTGACTTTTGGTCAACCTAGGGTTGACCAAGGGCATTTGGTTAATTCGACTTGAAAATAGCACTTTAAGTGCTTCGATGCTTGAATGGGTTGCGCCAGGTCAATCTAAATGTTTCCACGACCCCATGGAGAAAACATAATATTTTTGAAATTTTCGGGATCCAGCACATAAATTGAGGGGGGACAAAATATGATATCTACAAGAAGCACAAAATGTAATAAAAGTACAGTTACATGTGATATTGGTACTGCACAATGTAAGCATGGTACCATTAAATGTAATGTTTTGGTAACCTATTATAGTAGGTTGCCTACTAGTGGGTACTGTACCCCCTCCCCCCCCCCCCCCCCCTACCACCACCAAAAAAGGGGGAGGGGTACAGTAGAATTACCTGAAATTAAAAGGCAAGAAAGTAAATTGCATAAAAGTAAAAGAATGTAAATACGAGACATAAAAATAAACTACTTAAACCCCTAAAATCAACTTGACAACACGCTCATTCTCCCCCTCCCCTCCAACCAGATATATTTCTTTTGAATTTTATATTATAGTTAGCTACTTAGTTAGATACCGTTTGTAAACTTATTTTGGATTTTGAAATTGGACCTTAGAATTTGGAAAATATTTTCCAAATGTATTGATGATAATTATTTTTGCACTTGGTGACTAATTAAACATTTGGTGAACTTTTTGGATATATTGCATTAAAACTTAAATATATTTGTTTCATTAGTATAGAGTATAGACGTAGTCAGATAGGCCACGCAACAATTCACGGTATAAAGATGACATCATATTAATGCAAATCTTTTTTTATATTTTTTATGGATGAATTCATAATTTATGAGATTATTTAGCATACAAAGCCACTACCAATGTGCTTTTTAGTTCCCCTAAAGTAATAGGATCTTACGATCCACGATCCTCCTGACTTTTGACAACCTTACTTGGTTGGTTGAATAAAGGTCAAAGTAAACACATTAAACCTAGAAGGAATGATGAGAGAGAGAGAGAGAGAGAGAGAGAGAGAGAGAGAGAGAGAGAGAGAGAGAGAGAGGATTCGTCAACCATTGGTCCACCAATAACCACTTACCAAGCAACCCAAATTTGACCCATCACACTAACCGATCTACGACCCACAATCTAGTTGCCGATCCCATCGCCTTTACTTCTCCGCCTTCACTGATCCACAAAGCTCCATTATTGATTAAACTCTGGAAACTAAAATCACATATCTAGAAACCCAAACACACCCACCAAAAATCAAACCTTGAAAACCAAAACCCAGAAAGGAAAATCGGTGCTCCTTGATGAACTATGGCTTCTATGGGGTTTTCCATAACTTGAAGAGGTTGTTCAGGGAGGGAAGGCAAGAGAGCATGTGGGGTGGATGAAAAGAACCAAAACTTCCTAGACTTTATGTTTGTTCTTCATGTGGGGCAAATGATAAGATGAGAAAACAACTCTATTTCTAGTTTTGTATTTGGAAGTCAAAACAATTAAGTTATAGTCTCTTGGCAACCAACCCTTGAATTGAACCAATTGGTTCGTCCTAGCAACTCAACACCAAAGGGACAACCACCTTGAAAGGTGCTTAATATGGAAGAGTGCCTTTTCTTTGTCTAGGCATGGGTAGTGCTATATATTCGCCATCCATTAATTGGCTTAACTAGCAAGACATTAAAAAAAGAGTTTTTTTTTTTTTTTTTTATTTATTTATTTTTTTTATGAGAATACTAAGAGGCTGTTTGGATGGCTTGTTTCCATAACTCAATTCTCTGTTTCCGTAACTCAATTCTCAAAAATGGTGGGACCCATGATAAAAAGTCCATTTGGCTGCACAATTTCTCTGTTTCCATAACTCTATTTCCAACACTCAATTCTCTGATTTTTGAGTTATGAGTTAAAGAAACTAAAAACACATTTTAGCTGTTTTCAGTTTCCATAACTCATAACTCAATGGCATTTCCGTAAATAACACTACATGGAGGGACCCACTGTCAGTCAAAGCCACAACTTTTGACTCTTTTTTTTTCTTCACTAGGTTCGATGTGTGCGTTCATGTTATTTTTTTTTTTTTTTTTTTTTTCTCTTTTTACTTTCACACTAGTGGCTTCTTCACATTCTTCACTAGGTTTAGTTCTTTATCTTTTTTTTTTCTTTTTTTCATTGGGTTCTTTTTTTGGCTAGGTTTTTCTAGGTTCAATTCTTTCTCTCTCTTTTTTTTTTTTTTTTGGTTGGGTTTTTCTGAGTTTAATTCTTTTTTTTTTTTAACAGGGTTGGTGAGTTTGGATACTTAAAAAAAAAAAACTGCACCGAGTGACAGTTATGAGATCCACAAATGGTGTGAAAAATATTGAGTGATGGAAAGTGAGTGATGGTGCCAAATGGGTGTGAAAAATTAAGTAATGAATGATGAGTGATGAGTGATGAGTGATGGAAATTAAGTGATGAAAAAAATTCATCCAAACAACCTCTAAATATTTTTAACACACACAAGGAGAGATGAGAAGGTTTTTTAAAAAACTTATAGTGGTGTATATCCAAAAGGGCCTAACTCTTGGATACATAGCATAGATTTTAAACCTCTTTAACTCACACTCATTTTCCAATGTGGGATTAACCCACTGTTTTTTCTTTTGACAATACTAAATATTTTTATCACACACACACGGGGAGAGGGGAGAAGGTTTTTAAAGAAACTTACAGTGGTTATATGTTTTTTTTTCTAATATTTATTTTATTTTTTGTTTGAATTTTCTAACATAGCTTTTGTATTTAGTTTAAGAGAAATGCTACACCCACAGCAATTTTACAACATTTTCACAACATTGCTTACCTGTCACTACCAAGTCACAAAACACAACTTAAATAATTTGACTAGGAAAAGTAAACAAAAAAATAAAATGAGAATTGAAAACAAAATAAAAAGATTAAGAAAACAAAACAAACAATCAGATGACATTCAAAACAGTAGCATATTTCGGTGAAGGGGGAAAGAAGGGGTTTTGTAGAAGGAAGAATCTTGCTCTCACACACTAGAGGCAGAGGTGGAGGCGGAGACGAAGGCAGAGGGTAGAGGCAGAGGCAGAGACACTCACTTCTTCTCTCGGCCGTCACACATTGTCGCTTCTCTATCTTCCTCAAAATGGTGAGACCCACATATCTTTACCTTTCTCAAATTTTGTTTCTTATTGGAATTACTGAGTTGTGATTGTAATTTTTTTGCTTCTTGCTTTGTAACATTTCATTCTCATTGAAAGAAAGCTGGACTTCTCTACATTCACAACAAATAATAATAATAATTGGACTTCTCTATTTATTTATTTTCCACATAAAAATGTCATTAAAATTTTTTGCTCTGTAAATGATGCTTGCAAAGTGTTTGATACAATATTTGAAAGAAATCTTGATGAAGCCTTGAATTTTTTTAGACTAGTAGTAGACGATGGTAGTGATCCCAATAATTATACATATGTTGGTGCTTTATCTGCTTGTGCTAGTTTAGGTGATGCAATAGCTGGTAAAGAGATTCATGGAAGGATTTATAGGCATGATCCATGAGCAAGAGTTAAATGGCAATGGTTGGGATGCAAGTGCATTCCCTTGTCATCAAGTGTGGACTTGACCTTTCTATTGAGGTGAAATATAAGCAGCAGAAAATGAATTCCATAGGTCATGTAATTTAGGCCTTTTTTTGCCCCCTTTTAAATATATTATTTTGTCATAGTCTACTCATGAAAATTGGTACTTTCATATTTGCAGACTATGTGCGATGATGTTATGGCTGTGGTGAAAGAAATGTATGGAGATTCACCCCCTGCAATTGTACTTGTTGGCCACAAGTTGAGCTCCTTCCATCTAATGTTCTTGTATCTTATAATTCTCTTGGTTACATACATGGGTACATTGATGAAGTGACAATTTAGTTAAGTAAAAAGTGTTCAATGCCTTTGGTCTGGTTGCTTTTTCTTTAGTAAGAGGTATTAGTAGTTTCCTAATATTATAAAGTTAAAATTTTAGTTTTGTATAAGCCATTAAGCTGTATAAAGTATATGGACACATACAGGAAGAGAAAGGGAGAGGGTGTTATGTACAATTTCATGTTTTAGTGATAGTTTGGAACTTTGGTGATGTCATTTCACGTTCTTAGGAATAAAGTGGATAACAAGTTTGAGTTGTTCATATAGTCATCAACTATATGTAATCTTTATTGTCTTTTTTGCTTTGCATGTTGGGCATTTCATTTTCTATGTACTTGTTAGAGGAATATTTCTTTTCATTCTAGATCGCTTTCTAAGATTCTACCAATCACTTGGGTTCTATTTCCTCTCACAATTTTTAATTGTTTTATGCACATGGTACAATTAGATATGTTGGAAACTAGTTGGAAAATATTGGTTAGAGTATGAAGAAATTCTATTATGGTGTTGTCTAAAATGTACTTCCTTTTGTAGATCTCCTAAAGCATGGAAGCTCAAATTTTGGCTTTGGAAGGCAATGCTGCTACTATTAGCACCAATTCAAGTGGGGTTTTTGTTCAAGATGTACTTCCTCTAGTGGATATCATAAAGCATAAATGCTCAAGTGCTGGCTTTGGAAGTTGGAATGCAATGCAGCCAAAGCTGGTATTTATAATCATTCGATGTATTTGTTTATTTTGGGTGTTAATGTATATTTTGGCCACCTATTTTTTGAAAGATACTTACCGTTTCTTTGTAACAAGAGTCTATATTAGTCATAGAATTAGTCTATTATATTTTTTGTTAATTAGTTGTTATTGAACGGTTTTAGACCCCTTAAACAACCAGATTACGTAGCCTAGATTAATTAGCCAAGTTGTTACTTAGTCAAATTATGCAATTCTAGGTTAAAGCAATCAAACAATCATATCAAGAAATAAAGCAGCGGAAAATAAATGAATACAAGATATGATGACCCAGGAAACCACACGGTAAAAACCTGGGGAGGATTTGACCTAGCTATCCTCAAGGTAAACCTGAATCCACTATGCGAAAGAATCGAAGTTCATATAGAAGGACTACAAGCTCCCCGCTTGACTTCCTAATGCTACCCACCAGTAGAACTTACTGACACGATCACGTGCAAGCTCCGAATCCATGGACTCCTTCTTTCTTGGATTCTTCAATCAGTTACAAGCACCCCCGCTTGATATTCTTTAAGTTTCAATGGTAGCAACCAAGTTGATCATCAAGAAGTAGATAAGATCTTCAACTTGAAAACCCTAAGCTTTGTGTAAAGGAAAGCTCCTCAAAGATCTCACAAAAGATTTACACAAAACAACAATGTATGAGCAACAATACAATTGGATCAACCTTCAAAAACGTGGCTAGGGTTTTGTTTATATACCTAGGGTAAAAACATAAAACCCTAAACGTTTAATGAAGTAGGGTTGAGTTGGAAATTCTGCAAAAAAAACAACCTGTGCGATTTTCGATCGATCGAGTCTATTCTTCGATCGATCGAGCCAGGCCGAAAGTCCCAAGTACTTCTGTAGCCACTCGATTCCAACTTTACAATAATAAACCAACTTTGAGCAAGCCTAAACAAGACTAAATACATTGTTTTGATCATGGTTTGCCAACTTAACAAATTAGAGTTCTAAATACATAAAATCCTAAGACCTTTAGAACCTAACAAACTTCTCCTTTGGCAATCCGTGACAAAACCCTAATTAAAAGCTCAAAGTTTTACAAGTAAAAAGCCCTTTACAAAGAAATGCTCATAAATTTCAAATTTAGCCTAACTACTATCCATCGGTTGCAAGTGTAGACAACAGCTTAGTTGAATCAACCTGTATATTCCTGAAATACTTAACAAACGCATAAACGCATGTGTGACAGAAAAGCGTAAAACAACAGGTATAACATTCTTGCAAGATTCACACAACACAAAATAAAGACATATATAAATGATCAACTCATAAATATAAATCAATAAGTAGTGAATCACAAATCAACAAGAATCAATAAAAAAAATGTATATCAATCAATATTACTCCCCCTAACATAAATATCTCCAAAAATGATATACAAAGTGAATCCCCTAGATACAATCTAAAAAATCCACAAGCTCCTCTCAAACAACAAAAAAAAATCTCCCCCTAACAACAAAAACTCTCTACAAGGCAAAACTTCACTCCCCCTTTTTGTGACGGAATGCCAAAGAGCAATCAAGAGTCGCCATCAAAAGGAGGTGGTGAGGGTGAATGAAGACACGCTAAATCGGCTCAGAGAGCACAAATCTCATCTAGTAAGTCCACCAAAATCTGACCATGAGCCGCCTGAATGGTCACGATAGTCTCCAGAGTACGATGAACATCAAAGTCGGTCGAAGGAGGTGGAGGAACATCAGCAACAGCAGGATCATCACCAACTAGATCAGGAACATCCTCACCAGCAGTACCTATAGAAGAAGAAGGAGGAGGTGCGCTATTAGACGGCTCGGACCTAGGGTGTTTAGAACCAGCTCGAAGATGAGCGGCCCTCTGTCTAAGAAAAGACGCACCTATGGGAGCTATCACATGAATAGGCTCAGAGGAAGGAAAATCACTAAGATCAAGATGGAGCAAAATCCTATGAATGAAAATAGGATGAACAAGGGCATGAGAAGAAGATGAACTCCTATAAACATCGTTCAAAGAACGAAGAAAGAGATGGGGAAAACTAATAGGAGCATCAGTAACCAAAGCGTACAAGAAGACACACCTCTCAAGAGGAATAGTGTGCACATGAGAAATGGGCCAGATGGAATGACAAGCAATCCTAAAGAACAGATAGTGCAACCCAGAGAGCTCAGCAGAAGTGATCCTAAGATCAGAACCCCACTGGACAGAAGTCCCAGTGATGTAAGATAAAACATCGCTCAGCTCGAGGGACTCGTCATATGGATAGACAGGATCCCTAACCACCGGTACCCCTAGAGCATCAACCACTACCTGAGGAGTAATGGTGAACTCTACGCCTCGTATCCAACTCTTTACTAAAGTGTTAGAATCATAGACGCTGATAGAGATGTTCGAGAAGAACTCTCTAATCAAGGCAGATGGTGGACGAGGATCAGAAATGTCTAACAAAGGTAACTAGCCCCGACGCTCAAAGTTTGCCCTAATGGCAGGATCTAGCTCATCTAACAGAACTGAACGCTCAGCCCAAATCTTCCTCTTAAGGTTAAGTTTCTCAAACAGCTCTTGGTTTTTCTCACTCGGAAACCTCTCACGATCAAAGGAATGAGGGGATGGAGAGGAAGAGGGAATGGACCTACGGGCTCTAGTTTTCCTAGGCATGATGCTAAGAAAAGGACAGAGACATAAAAGAGAAAACCAAAAGAAAACACAAGAAAAACAAAACCAAGGGCAGACTGCAAGTTAGCAACAAAAATACTAGAATAAAAATCTATATGATGCATGAACAGATACAATGTCATGATGCATGCACTAATGCAGTGAGCAATTAAGTTCAATTGAGTTTAAATTGACAAAATTGGCTTGAGCAGGGAATTTCTTAACAAAAAAAACCCCAAAAATTGAAAACCACTTGAAAATTTTTAAAACAAATTGATGAATTGAGCATTACAAAACACAACACATAGATTATAATGCTTAATTTCATCAATACAACAAGCCAATTGCACCAAATTCTACTCAATTTAACAAAATCCCCAAATCGGATCAATTAGGAACCCTAGAAATTTCAATTTCACACCAAACTCAAAATTGATCAAATTAAACTATTAAGATCATGTCTATAGCATGTCCCCACAAAAACCCATTGATCAATTGCATAAAATAAGACTTGAATCAAATGAAAGACCCAAAAATGCAAAGTGCGAAAATCGCCCCTAAATGCATGAAAACATGAAAATAAACTCAAAAGGAAGGGCAAAAAAGTCTTACCGGCTTGAGGAGAGAGAGATTTTGCAAAAACTTCGGAGGAAAACGACAAAAATTTGAGCTTTTTGACTTGCCTCGTCGGAGAGAGGAAGAAAAAGTTTGAAAAAGTTTGAAAAGGTGTTTGAAAAAGTCAGATTTGATCTTTTAAAAAAGCTTCTCCATGATTTTCGATCGATCGAAAATTACATTCGATCGATCGAATGAACTAGACATTTTAAAACAAACTAGAGCACTTTTTCGATCGATCGAAAAACAGACAGGATCGATCGAAATGGGCAGAGGCTCACTAAATTTTGAGAAAAAATCCAGTTTTGAAAAACACAAACCTAATTTTGAAAAACAACTCCTCAAAGCATTAACCAAGAAAAGCAAAATGCATGAGTATGAGATGGAATGCTTTTTCAAAAACCCAAGTTTTTAAACCCAAATTTTGTCAAAACACAAGTTTCAATCATTCTCCCATTGAATTTTCTCAAGCAACAAAAATGTTGTGCACAAATCTCAAGATATTTTCAAACTTGGTTGGTCAGACCAAAAACACACACACACTAGCATGTACAGTGCTTAACAAAGAGTAACTTGTGTAGTGTGTGATACTAGTAAAAACTTGAGATACATGTGAGGTGATATGTGAATAGCAGTTAAACACAAAGTCTACACAATTCATCACATAGAATTTAAAAGAGACTATCACCTAAAGAGTTACATCCTATAACTCCCAAATCTCCTAGACCAAAAGCTTGCAATCATGTAAGTTTCTTGCATTTTTGCCTCTTATTTGTATGAGATGGCATTCAGCCTAATAGTACACACCGGTTTGAATTAAGTGAATTGGCATCAAGCCTAATAGTACACACCAGTTTTAATTTAATTTGAGGCTACACCTTATGTTCTTTTTGTGCATGTGCTACACTTTCTCGAGCACAGAATCTTATGATATGCATTAAGGTGTTCATGATTGGCTAGTGAACAGTGGTGAGATTGTTATTTATGCCTTTCTCAAAAGGATCAAGTCCGACAATCAAATAACATATGACTTCATGATTAAGACAAAGTGATTAAAAACCACACACATCTTTCCCACACAACATGCACTACAAAGTTTCAACTAGTCAAGTGCAATGAATAAGTTCATCAAAGTTAAACAAGGTACACAAGACATGACATGTGTAATAAGATAGACCAACCTTGTTTTTCAAAAATCAAGAGAAAATAGTGTCAAACATAATTTTTGCTTTCTCCATTTTTTTTTTATTTAAGAGAAAAACAAATAAATCTTAGAATGAAATGCATGAATGTAATGCAATGCAAATCCTAGAACAAAACAAAAGAAAACACAAAAACCAATGAACAATGGTCACAGAGAAATAAGCAATGAAGCACAAGGACCATGTCAGAAAGACTCAATTAGGTCGAGTCTTTTGCATCCAAAACCTTTTAGATGCATCACGAGCATTTGAGTTCTTATTCACATTCGAGTGATTTCCAACTCCAGGATTGGAATAAAGGTTCAAAGCCTTTACCAATTCACCAATAAGTGCCATAGGATCTTGTGCTTGTGACACAGGCACTTTTGGTTTGTTTGCTCTCTTAGCAGCTTGAAGCTTGTAACAGTTATGACGAATATATCCAGACTTACCACAAAAATGACAAACCTAAGCAGGTTTACCATGCATCTTGTCCTTAGAAAGGGTAGGTTTAGTTTCTCTTAGATCAACCCTATTCTTCTTAGGAGGTGAAACTTCTACGGGTTTGACTACTTCACTCACAGGTTGTTTGACAGTTTCACTCACAACCTCACTCACGGAAGGTTTGGAAGAAGAAGAAGGAACAAAATTCGTGGAATGCGGTGCAGAGTCAGAGATGCTTTCAACATAACCTAAACCAGATTTATCAGAAGGATACTTTTGAACATTCAGTATGTGATCAAGTTTAGAACTAGCAGATCTAGCAACAGATAAATCATGTTCCAAAGATTTAACTTTATCAAGCAAAAGCATGTTCTCAGATTTAACATTGTTCAAAAGATCATTAGCATCAAACAGTTTAACAAGCAGATTTTTCTTTTCAAGCTCAAGAGAATCAATTTTCTTCAGGCCAAGTTCTACATTCATAGCATCCCTAGCAGCAATTTTACAGAGTTTATTGTAGGCCTCTTGAAGATCTGCATCCTCAGAGAGTTCCCCATCAGAAGGATTCTCTTCAACAGATATGCTTTCATTGACTACAGCAGTAGCAGTGAAAGCAATGAAATTTCCATCCTCATCACATCCGGACTCATCATCGGAAACCTCATTATCGCTAAGGGTTATAGCCATAGCTTTATCCTTAGTCCTTAAGAATGTAGGACATTCAGATTTCACATGACCATACCCTTGACAACCAAAGCACTGAGGGCCCAAAGAATTATTTGAAGACTGACTAACTTTTTCTTTTGGTTTTTCAAGGTTATTAACCTTAGTGGGATCATTCTTCCTAAAATTTCTAGGTTCAGTACTGTATGTACCTCTTGCCTTTCTATTGGTATTTCTGAGAAAGTTTTTGAAATTTTTGGTAAGATAGGCAATCTCTGTAGCAGAGAGCTCATCATCAAATCCACCACCATCAACATCATCAATTGACTTAAGAGCCATTGATTTGGATTTGTTCACTTTAGGTAGGTCAGACTCATAGGACTGAAGAGATCCTACAAGCTCATCAACAGGGATGGAGTCCACATCCTTGCTTTCAGTGATGGCAGTCACTTTGGGTCTAAAGTCTTCAGTTAAGGATCTAAGTATCTTCCTAACAATTTTAGGTTGATCATAGACTTCACCCAAATTAAAAGCAGAATTGACAATATCATTTAATTTAGCATAGAATTCATCAAAAGATTCATCATCAGACATTCTAATGCTTTCAAATCTAGAGGTCAATTGCTGCAATTTATTGATCTTAACTGCCTTTGTGCCTTCATGCACAGTTTGGAGGATTTTCCAAGCAATATGAGCAACCTCAACATTAGAGATCCTCTTAAATTCCTCCATGGAAACAGCGTTGAAGATGGCATTCATAACTTTGTTGTTGAAGCCAGCTGCTTCTTTTTCAGAAGTTTGCCACTCACTTACAGTAGTAGTGGGCTTTTCCCATCTGTACTCAACGGAATTCCAGACTCTCTCATCAATGGATTTCAAGAATGCTTTCATCCTTACTTTCCAATAAGCATAGTTGTTCCCATCAAAGTGAGGAGGAACAAACAGAGAGTGTCTATGCTCTATGACAACAGGGGTTAAGGATCAGCTCAAAGATTAAGGAATCTCCAACAGAAGAGCAACCCGCTCTGATACCACTTGAACGGTTTTAGACCCCTTAAACAACCAGATTACGTAGCCTAGATTAATTAGCCAAGTTGTTATTTAGTCAAATTATGCAATTTTAGATTAAAGCAATTAAACAATCATGTCAAGAAATAAAGCAGCGGAAAATAAATGAATACAAGATATGATGACCCAAGAAACCACACGGTAAAAACCTGGGGAGGATTTGACCTAGCTATCCTCAAGGTAAACCTGAATCCACTATGCGAAAGAATCGAAGTTCATACAGAAGGACTACAAGCTCCCCGCTTGACTTCCTAATGCTACCCACCAGTAGAACTTACTGACACGACCACGTGCAAGCTCCGAATCCATGGACTCCTTCTTTCTTGGATTCTTCAATCAGCTACAAGCACCCCCGCTTGATATTCTTTAAGCTTCAATGGTAGCAACCAAGTTGATCATCAAGATGTAGATAAGATCTTCAACTTGAAAACCCTAAACTTTGTGTAAAAGAAAGCTCCTCAAAGATCTCACAAGAGATTTACACAAAACAGCAATGTATGAGCAACAATACAATTGGATCAACCTTCAAAAACGTGGCTAGGGTTTTGTTTATATACCTAGGGTAAAAACATAAAACCCTAAACGTTTAATGAAGTAGGGCTGAGTTGGAAATTCTACAGAAAAAATAACCTGTGCGATTTTCGATCGATTGAGTCTATTCTTCGATCAATCGAGCCAGGCCGAAAGTCCCAAGTACTTCTGCAGCCACTCGATTCCAACTTTACAACAATAAACCAACTTTGAGCAAGCCTAAATAAGACTAAATACATTATTTTGATCATGGTTTGCCAACTTTACAAATTAGAGTTCTAAATACATAAAATCCTAAGACCTTTAGAACTTAACAGTTATAATATTAAGTGGATTTTGTAAAACCAGTTGTGGTTAATAAAGTTCTAGAAGATTGTTTTTGTTTTCGTTTTTACCTTTTTTCCTTTGGTTTCAAAATCTGCCGCCTATGGTGGATCATCTTTGCACTTCAATAAAGAGAGATTATCTTGTAACAGACTTATTACTTCTTAATATTAGCCAGCTTATGTTAGCAAAGGAGAAAGAAATTATGTACAAACAGATGATAATGAAAAATGATTTGCATTTAAATAGAACTTTTACATTAATGTTCTAGAGTTAGAGAAGGTTCCTACCTTATTACAGAAGGTTGCCCAATGGGTTATGAGACAAAAATATTAACTTTCAAGTTTCCATGTTTAAACTAATCTTGTGACCTTATATATCATAAACAAACTAATTGCCCCTGCCATCTTCATGTAATTTTGGGTTTCCAACCTTTGTCACATCATTGGTACCAAACTTCCCAATAGAATTGCTTGGATGCTCATTTGACAAACAATAACATGCCTTTTGGAGTGGAGAATTATCCTAAAAAGAAAAATGAAAACATTCAGTTTCACTATAGAATCTACTAGTCGCTAAAGGAATAGTTTAATAAAATTACATATATGAGAAGCGATTGAATAAAGAAAAAAAAAAGCCTAATCTATTTAAATTCAATTGCATATTAAAAGGATATTATTCTCAGTAATACCATGCTTTAGGACATGATAAGTTACAATTCAAATTGAGTCTCATGAGTTCTTTAAATGTAAAGAGAACATTACAAGATTTAGAAATTAGGTGTAGATAGACAAACAGTTAACCCTATACTAAAAAAAAAAAATCAGAAACACATAAGAATAGCAAAGTAAATAATTACATGCCTGAGATGTGTTTTCATGGTAACTAAATGGTTGCATTCCAACCACTTGTCTTATCATATTTGACTGAAATGGCGAGTTTCCTCCTTGTAGTATATTTGGTAGCCTATAATATGGACTCATCCCGATGATATTAGGAGGGTAATTAATGTTTGGCCACATGATGGATTCTTCATAACTCTCTATACCAATCTGTTGTGACAGTTTCTCCATAGCATAATGAGTAAAACATGGTATGGATGATTGAAATCTTTAGTATTTTCATTTATCACATTTTTTGCCAAAGCGTTATCATATTGTTCTACAAATTCTTTCAAGGTTGTTTGATGATGTACATACCCATCAAAGAATGCATTTATGCTTTCACTCCACTGTGTGGTTGACATTCCTGCCCAGAATGTATCCTCCATAAAGGCAGGCACCCAATAATACCTTTCATTATACAACTCAAGTAACCATTCATGGCTTTCAAGATGATATTTTTCAATGAACCTACCCCACCTTCTTCAAATTCTTCTTTTGTTAAGGAATCATAAACAACATTTTTCAAAAAAATATTGAATACAATCATTTCAAGTATCCATGTTTCTCTGTTGCTAAGGAAGTTAGGTTTTTTTCCCTCTTCTCTTAGGCAATAGAAGTTTTTGTCCCTTCTCTGAAGGAGAGTTTTTTTTTTTTTTTTTATCTGTTAATTTGCTCCTATGTCCTCTGGAGTCACCAAGTGTGCCTCTTAAGTTTGTTGGTTTGTCTTTGTTTGAGGTTTTGGGAAACACTTTTACTCCTTCTGTTACTCTCCTACGCATTGTTACTTCTCTTTCTTTTCTTCACTGCTCACCACGGAAGACCTCACTAAAAATTGGTTTGAATTATCTCTATCTGATAGAGAACATGCTGGTTTTGTCCTTCCAAAGATTCACAAATCAAGGGAATACATTATAGCAGGAAAGTTTTTAACTTCACGCTATCTCATTATGGAGGCAGTGGTTCATACATTTCAGCAACGATAGAGGTCGGTGAATGGTTATAAAATTCGAAATCTGGGTGATCATATGGTGCTTTTTGTTTTCGACAACAGTTCACTCCCCCGATTTGGCATCGATGAATTAGGCAGGTAATGGATTTCAGAATAGGTAGAGTTCTAAGGTAATTAGTCTCTCTTTCTTTGTTAGTAGTATTAGCCATGGAGTTTTGACAAACACCTTATGGTCTTGCAAACATTTGAAGAGTTTTCAAAACTCAAAGATCTAGTTTTTGATAAAGCATTGTTTCGAGTTCAGGTTCATGATATTGCAAAACGCATTTGGGAAACCATTGGAGAGGTCTAAAGGTCACCTGAATCCACAGATGACGATGAAGGTAACTTCTTTCGGGAACATTTCACAGTGGATATTACTCTTCCTTTATGCTGAGGTAGGGTGTTCAGGCTAGAGAATGGGGAGAAATCATGGGTTTGTTTTCAGTATGAGAGATGTGGTCGTTTGAAACACTATGACAAACAATGCGAGCTATGGATTCGTAGTAAGAGTTCTCTAACCATTGATAAACAATAGTTCAGTTCCTATCTCAGAGCGGCACCATATCAGACGGTGGAAGAAGGGTAACTCAAGTGCCTGGGACTATGGTCAAGTGGCAATGACTGAGAAAGTTTCATTAGAGGAGGGAAGTCCATCGGTTGCTACAGTGGTAGGGAAATCTGATACGGTAGCTGAGGACGATAAGGAGAGAATTAATGCTATAATTAATTCAAAAGGCTTGGTAACGATAGAGATTAGTACGGAGTAGGCAAAGAAATTAATTCTCATAATATCTGTAAAGTTGTGATTTACAACTATGTTTTATATTGGCTTTATTCCATGACAAAATGTGTTGTAATTACTTTATTTCATTTCCTTGTATTTTGTGGAATTTAATTGTATTGGGTTTAGTATCAAGTTGGTGAAGACTCAAGCTTTATTGAAGATTAGTGGATCTCGCGGGTGTGTCGCTGGAAGCTAAGCCGCGAAAGAGTCATGTGAGAAGCACATGACTGGAAGCTGAAGAGTCATACCAGGCTGTCATTTTCGCGAGTGTCTCGCGGGTAAGGCCTTCCCGCGAGACAGTTGCAAAACATTCTGCCTGAAGGATTTTAATGAGTGACTTTTTTACCCTTCACCCATACTATATATACCCTCATTACCCACAAATGTGAGACAGGCTATTCAGAGAGAAAAATCCTAGATAGGTTTTCTACAACACACACACCCTCTTTTCAGAGAGAGCTACTCCTCCTTAGTGAGAAATCATTGTAGCCTCTTCTCCATCCCTCTCCCATTATCATACCTTGAGAGGAGATTTGTACCAAAACACAACCCACACCTATTCAGAGTGTAGAGAGTGCTTTGGAGTTGCTGGGAAGCATTGGAAGAAGCCAAGGATGGCAGATGCAACATGGAGCTTGTTGCGGGATCCGGAGAATTAAGACAAGACACGGTTCTGAGAAGCCTTGTTGGAGTAGGAGCTTGGAGGGCTTAGGTACATCGGGTAGATTAGGCTTGGAGGGTCTCTTGCTAACCCATGTATCCCAACTGATTGTCTAGTGGATCGATTTCCGCTCGGAGGGCGGCGGAGAGGTTTTTCGCCGAGTTCTTCGGTTTCCTCTTCGAGAACACGTCTTGGTGTTTTCTGTGTTTGCATCCTTCTTCCCTACTCTTTTATATTCCATTATACTGTTGTGTTGCTTAGTTTATGGATTAGAGTAGCTTACTTGTTCATCCGCTCGCATTTACACTATTTCGCACTTTGTATTAAGTTTGTGTAAAATCTATTGAGCCGTAATTTTAATTGGGGGTCTAAATAGCTCTTGTGTTTTCAACACATTTTCGAGCTTTCAATATCAAAATTCCATATTTTTCTCTCCCTAATAAAATGGAATTGATATTAATTAAGAATGATGCTATGTCAACGTTAATTGAAATTAATGAGGGCATAAATTCTAGCTCCATTCTAGTGTCTGATTTGGAAAAGATGGCTGAACAAAAGAAATTGGGTGAACGGCAAGGTCACTTGAAACAGAAACTCCATATTATCATAAAAGCTCACTTTTGGATTCTACTCTTACTAAAATTCCATGATTGAGTTTCAAGGATAATAAATCTCCTTCAAATCCAGCTGGTTCAATAACATGCTGGAAAGGAGATAAGGAGGGGAGAAGGTACGGGTCAACCAATTATCCCACTTACTTTGAACACGTGCAGGGTGTTAAAGGTTTTATGGGTGATCAATTGAAGGGTCCAACATGTTTACTGATTGAAGATGTGAAAGTGTTTCCTAAAAATTTTGTAAGATTGTTATATTCTCACGTTAAGAGAAATGACAATAGGGTTGCTCGTAGTCTAGCTAGAAATGCATTATGTATACCAGATTTTCAAGTATGGATGGAAGATGTCCCATCATATATTGTTTGGATGTAGTTGAATTACATTAATAAAATCCATCAGTTTTCTTCTAAACAACCAAAAAAAACAAAAAAACAAAAAACAAAAACAAAACAAAACAAAAAAAAAAAAAAACAAAAAAAAAAAACAAAAAGCAAAATTTGATTGATTTATATTCTTTGTATTCTTTAAATTTTTCAAGCATCTTTTTCAAGATATGCCACAAGCATTGGTGTCATGCTTTTGGAAAAACAATCTATATTGCTTTTTTCATGGCCTTGTCTTGATCTGTAATTATTGCACTAGGACGAACTCCAAACATACATGTAAGCCAAGACTCAAATAGCCATCTAAATGTATCTGTATCTTCACCTGAAATCAATCCACATCCTAGCAATATCGATTGTCCATAATGGTTTACCCCAACAAAAGGAGCAAATGGCATGCTGTATTTATTGACCAAGTACGTCGTGTCAAATGTAACTATATCACCAAACTCTTTAAATACTTCCCTACTTCTTGCATCTGCCCAAAATACATTCTTTAATTGACCATCTTCAGTAAAATCCATAATGTAAAAGAAATTAGAATTGTTAGCTTGCATTTTTAAAAAGTACTTATTCATTGGTACAGCATCTCCTTCCTCGAGCTCCAAATACTTGACTTTATCCATGTGGTTTCTACAATCTTTCTCTAGAAATGACAAGTTTTCATGCCCCCCTGCCTCAACCACCAATGAATTGAAATTCTTGTTCATCTTAATACCAGCTTTAGCATTCAACTCAAGTTGTCTTTTCACATGTGGTTTTAATACTTTGTTGCATTTATAAAATTGAGTTTTGCTTGGACTTAATCCATGGTTATGGTCAAGTTCCATGGATTTCAATATCCACCCATCTAAGAATCAAATCATATTAAAATGAGCTTTGCAACCTGTTTTCGATTGTGGTTGTGCTTTAAGTGAGTTGCTAGCTTTAATCTATTGCTTTCTAGCATGATTACAAGCTACAACCAAAGGCTAGACCTCCCCATCATTTTCCTTTCTAGATGTTCTTTTAGCCACTGCAAAACCGTTTTTATTACCATACCTTGTAAAATATTCCATGAAATCATCAATGGAACCGAACAACATTCCTACACAAGGATCCTCCACTTTATCTTCTACCTTTCTTGTTTCCTCATTTTCATTCTCAACATTATCTTCATTCAACTCATTATTTTTTAGATCCACTGTATCCTTCATTTTATTATCACTATTATGCTCATTCAACTCTACCAGCCTAGAACCACTTGTTATACCTTGTAAAATATTCCATGAAATCATCAATGGAACCGAACAACATTCCTACACAAGGATCCTCCACTTTATCTTCTACCTTTCTTGTTTCCTCATTTTCATTCTCAACATTATCTTCATTCAACTCATTATTTTTTAGATCCACTGTATCCTTCATTTTATTATCACTATTATGCTCATTCAACTCTACCAGCCTAGAACCACTTGTTATTTCTTCTTCCATGTGTTTGCAATATACATTATATAAAGCACAGTATTTTAAAACTAAGTATGAAAATGGAATTAAAATTTAAAAAAATAAAAAATAAATAAAAAAAAAACTACTACTAGTCTGAAACAATTCAAGGCTTCATCAAGATTTCTTTCATGATAGGCCAAAAACGAATTGACCCCTTTGTGATAAATTAACCAATTAATTTAGCCAAGTGAATTAATTAAGTTAATTAACATGCAAAAGCGTGGTAGCACAAACAAATCACCAATAAACTAATTATGCAGCAGAAAATAAATAACACGGTGATTTATTTACGAATGGGGGAAACCTAACAGCAAAAACCCCACCTGGTGATTTTTAGGTCATCACTTCTGAAATTTCACTATTATCACAACAAGTGGTTACAAGTAAAGGAATCCCAGTACCTTATACCAACCTATAGTCGAACCCTTACCCCAGTACCTAATTGGACTTGTTTTGTAGTGACAATTTCCCCTTTTGATGCATGACTCCCAAGTACATGACTAACCACTACGCGGATCTTAGTACGCGACTTCAATCACCAACTAGAGAAGATTGTTGGCTACAAAATTATTTAGTTTATCATGACGATGAAGATTAAGAAGATGCTTGGTCATAAAACCCAAAGGTGCACATACATAGTAACTTCTTCAAGAATGATGAATTGGGGTGAAATTTTGTCTCCGGTTACAATTTGCTTGAATAGAATTTTCTTAATGTTTGTGCAACTTGTGTACTCTTTGACGGCCCTTAAAACAATCCTTTTACATGCCTAGGGTTAGGAGAAAAGAAAGCCAAAACACATAAACATGGATCCCAAGAAAACAGAACAGAAAAATCTGTTTTTCTTAAACCTTGATAGATAGGAGGTGTCGAGTAGCTGTTGAGCAGATGTCAAGCACATGGGACTGAACAGCTCTCTTAAGCTCGATAGATACAGTTGTCGAGCTAGCTGTTGTGCTTTAATGATTTTGCACTTCTCAGCTTGTTTCTTGGATAGACTTGATGACTTTAACACTTGATCTTGAAACCTTATTTCTTGAAGTATTAAAAACGCTTAGAACTACCCAATTACAAGTAAAGTGCGTTTTGTTAAAGGATTAGCCAATTACATAAAAGAATGATATATGTTCTTAACAAGTGAACCACATATGTCCTAACAATCTCTCCCTTTGGCAATCCATGAAGAAACCACAAAATGAACATATGAGAGAAGTCATAAATCACTTAACTCATATTCACTTGTTGAATACAATAAAATCTATCCTAACACAAACTCTTGAAAAACTTTGCAAGAAGAGAGTTTATGGCAAGTAGACTTTGACAACTTGTATTTCTGAAACACTTTTAAACAAAACTCATCAAGGCGTCTTAGTGTGAAATAAAAATAATAGATTGCATACAAGTATAAGAAGCATGTGCATAAAGGAGAGAAAAGAAACGACACATGTAAGGGTTAGGTGAAAGAAAACATACATCCTCATATAAAGATGATAAGCCAATGTACAAGAACAAATGTATCTAAAAAGGAAGAAAAGAAAAGGTACATAATATCCTCACTACATCTCTCATATCAACAATACCCCCCTTAACAAAATGGTCCTATACTAACTCTCCCCCTAAGGATGAGTACTCTCATAATCCAAAACTACTCTCCCTTTTTGTCATGAGTGACAAATGGTAAGAGTGTCAAATAGACATCTCATCGATAAAGCTAGTATCTTCATCATCATCATCCGAAGTATCATCATCATTGCCATCATCATCATCATCCTCAGCATCAAAATTAAAAGCCACTGGAGGAGGTGGTAGAGGAGAAGCCTCAGGAGCAAAACCACCCATGCTCACCTGCCACCTAGCAATACGACCAACACGAATGTTCACTTGATACAACTTAGTAGAGAGTGTATCAAGGTAAGCATCCATGCACTGCAACTGCACCATGATGTCTCCAAGTGAAACATCACCCA
This sequence comes from Quercus variabilis, assembly GCA_030445155.1. Classification (NCBI taxonomy): domain Eukaryota; kingdom Viridiplantae; phylum Streptophyta; class Magnoliopsida; order Fagales; family Fagaceae; genus Quercus; species Quercus variabilis. Next base: position 42,445,031 of record CP129446.1, on the reverse strand, counting down.
TGGAAGAGGAAGGGGCGGATGTAGATGGAGCGGATCGAGATAAAGGAGCCGAACGGGAGGGAGATGCTGGTGACTCCTATTACAACCAAAATTGCACCTCACTACGTTTTATGGTAGCGGCGTCTATGGCACACATGAAAGTGAAAGATTCAAACACGAGAAAAGGGATGGAAAAATGGCATAAAATCCTCATGATAGCAGAAGGAAAGATGAGTTTATCACGTGACATCGAATCTAGATGAACATCTATGATAAAGAGAATGAAATGAGAAGGGAAGTCTATAGTAAGATGCTCAAGTTGGGACAATAAAAATCGAGCACAAGGCTCTGTAATGGAGTTATAGTGAGAGAGAGGATGGAGTACAAAGGTCATCACCATGTTCAAAAATCGAAAGCCTTTTCAAAGCCTAAATAGTAAGTGAACTAGCGTTCACCCCACTTAGAGGGACACTCACAAAAAGCGGATTTAAGCTCATCTTTGGACATAGTTCGCAGATGCTCACACGTAGGATAGTCAGGAAACTCTATCCTAGGAACCTGAAGCACATCCGCAACAAGTTGCGGTGTGACAAGAATATGCGTACCTCGAATGCGAGTGAAGAAAAAAGGTACTGAACGATCAATCCCATGCATGTTGGAGTAAAACTCTTGGATAAGAACGAGAGGACAAGTGATCGGGATGTCACATAGTGACTCCTATCCTTGACTGTGAATGACATCGGGAAGGTTGATGTCAGCAAAGTCTGCCAAAATGACTTGGCGTTCCGAATGAACACCTTGTCTAAAAACGTTCTCTGAGAATGCCTTGTGGGCATCATCATCATGAAACTGAAGAGAGAGAGGAGTAGAATCAAAAGATGAAGAAGCTCCAGAACAAAGAGGGTTCCAAGCCGAAGTAGATTTACACTTAGGTGCCATAGACACAACTAATGTAAACAGAAAGAAAGGGAGAGAAAGAGACAATCAGAAAAGCTCCAACAACAATTCAAATATAGCAAGTATATTGAAAAGAATGTACGTATGCATGAACATGTGACATACAAAAGAAAATTCATTATAGGCTCAGTCCAATCGAATCCTACCAGCATACAATCAACTTACATACATCTAAATGCATGATAATACCATTATAATACAAATGTGATGCAATGCATAAGATTTTAAACACATTTAAATGAAAACCCATCCTAAAATTTCAACAAACACTCATCAATTTTGGAAAACCCTAAAATTTTTCAAAAACCCTAAATCCAAGGTTTCAAAACATGAAATGCATGAAGAATGAGAGAGCAGAAGCTTATCAAGTGAAGAAAATCTTAAAAAAGCTTGAAGAAACCTTGAGGATCAAGATTGGAGTGAGATGAGAGTGTTTAGGAGAGAAAAAGAGAGAGCTATCGAGAAAGAGATTAAGGAAAATGAGTTCCGGATCGCACGAGACCTTTAAATAGAACCTCAGTAAATCTCGATAGATGAAGATGTCGAGAGGTGTCGAGATATCTGTCGAGGGAGGTGTTGAGAAATTGGTCGTCGACAGATGCAGGGGTCGAGAAGGTATCGAGGAACAAACCACCAAAACCAAGAACAGAAGCTCGATCGATCGACTAGGTGTTGAAAAGCTATCAAAAAGCAGGAACTTTCTCGATCGATCCACCAGGTGTCGAGAAGCTTTTGAGATTGCGATAAGAAAAAGCTTAAGAAGCTTGACAGATAGTTAGGTATCGAGGAGGTGTCGAGCTAGCTTTTGAAAACAATTTTTTGAGAAGTGAAAAACATAGATATGAATGCAATCCAACATGCAACTCAACCAATGATCCAATCAACATATTAAGCTCTCAAAATTATCTCTCAACAAGAATTATAAGCACATGGATCTCAAAAACACACACATACACTAAACAAGTCTAACCAATTTTATATTTCAAAAACAAGTTAAGACGGTTTAATGAGCATACATTAACACATGTAAAACCTTGTGATGACCAAATTACATTGTACCTGCACATGTATCAAGAATAACAAAGAATATTGCATGTTGTGTGTGAAAAATATCGCAAGATTGCATAAGTGTATACATATTATGACGATTTGAGATATGAGAAAATCACTTTAACTCACACACAATCATAATTGTTTGATGGAGACTATCACCTTCGAGGTACATCCTATAACTCCCACATCTCCTAAAATACACGCTTGCAATCATATTTAAAGCATTTTTGATCTTTTTGCTTTTTATTTTCTTTGCATTTTTTTTTAAATTTAGCATATCATGTATGGGCATGTAAGAAAGAGAAAAGAAATACCCAATGATATTTGACATTCCAATTTTACTATGCCAAAGCACACAAATGTCATTGACATCACACTTTTGCTATGCCTAAGCATATAGATGTCTTTCATGATTGACGGGTAACAATGGTGAGATGTCCAAGAGAGATGTCTAAGCATAAGCATATAGATGCCTAAGCATATAGATGTCTTTTAGGATTTTCTAGTCCTTTCTCGTAAAAAAGAGTGATACGAGTGTTAAGTCCAAGAGATAACTTATTCTTACTCATCAGAAACAAGAGCCACAAAGCTCACTTGCTTAGTTGTGCATGGAAATGCTCATTTAAGCTACAAGAGATACAAAGTTTAGAAAACTTTATTTCAATGGCTATCCAAGGTACATAAGTACCAATATACACAAAACACACACTATTTTTGTATTTTCTGATTTTTCAAAAAATTTTATTTATATATGAAAAACAAAAATAAGCAAAACTAAAAATAAAAAACAAAAACATGTTAAGCAAAGCAAAGCATGAAACTAGATGCAAATGCATGAAGAAGAAGGACGAGAGAAGAAGATCAATCCATAGAGATAACACTAATGTTTTGACGAAGGAATTCAAAACATTTGCTATCAAGAGGTTTGGTGAACAAGTCAGCCTTTTGATCATTGGTGTGAATAAACTCAAGAGAGAGAATACCATCTTCGACAAGCTCCCTAATGAAGTGATATTGAATCTCTATGTGTTTGGTTCAAGAATGTTGAACCAGATTCTTAGAGATATTGATGGCACTGGTATTGTCACAATAGATGGTGAGATGTTCTTGACAAATACCATAATCATGGAAGAGCTTTTGCATCCATAAGAGTTAGGTGCAACAGTTACTGGCAGCAATGTACTCAACTTCTGCAGTGGATAAAGAGATGGAGTTCTGCTTTTTGCTCATCCAAAAGACAAGATTGTTACCTACATAAAAACAACCCTCCAATGTACTTTTTCTATCATGAGCATTCCTAGCCCAATCCACATCAGAATACCCAACTAAGACATTTGTATCCTTGCTATACCACACACCGAACTCAGCAGTGGTGTTGACATACTTTATAATTCTTTTTAAAGTAGTCATATGAGATTCTTTGGGGTTAGCCTAATATCTAGCACACACACCAACACTGTAACTAATGTCAGGTCTACTAGCAGTAAGGTAAAGAAGACTATCTATCATACTTCTATAAAGAGAAGGACCAACACTCTTGCCTAACAAGTCCACAATGAATTTAACATTTAGGCTCATAGGGGTTCTAACAGAACTAGCAGATTCCAAACCAAGTGTTTTCACAAGATTCTTAGCATATTTAGATTGAGATAGGAATATACCTGAATCTTGTTGACGAATCTGTAATCCAAGGAAGCGAGTCAGTTCTTTAATCATGCTCATCTCAAACTCAGCTTGCATGAGTTTTGAGAAGCCATGAGCGAATTCAGCCTTAGTTAATCCAAAGATGATATCATCAACATAGACTTGAGCAACTATCAACTCGCCATCTTCCTTTTTTATGAAGAGAATTTGATTAGCCTTTCCTTTTGTGAACCCATGTGATACCAGATATTGTGTGAGTCTATCATACCAAGCTCTAAGGGCTTGCTTCAACCTATAAAGTGCCTTCTTGAGGTACAACACATGATCTGTAAAGTGTGGATCAATGAATCCTTTTGGTTGAGTCACATAGACATCCTCTTTAAGCAGCCCATTCAAGAAAGCAGTCTTCACATCCATCTGATAAAGTTTCAACTTCAGATGACATGCTAGGGCAAGGATAATTCTAATGGACTCCATATGGGCAACTAAGGCAAATGTTTCATCATAGTCTACTCCTTCCATTTGTGAGTATCCTTGAGCTACAAGCTGAGCCTTGTTGCAGATCACATTGCCTTCTTCATCAGTCTTATTGTAGAATATCCACTTTGTCTCGATGATGTGCTCATTCTCCGATCTAGGTACTAGAGTTCAGACATCATTTCTTTGAAACTGGACAAGTTCATCATGCATTGCTTAGACCCAACTTTCATCTTGTAGTGCTTCCTCAACTTTTGTGGGTTCAACCTATGACAAATAACAAGAAGAAGACACAAAGTTAGCAATACATTTATCAACTGTACGTTTCCTTAATGTGAGTTAATTCATGTTTCCCACAATAACTTCTAGAGGATGATTTAATTTAATCTTGGAGAAAGGTCCTTTCTCTTCATAAGATTCAGAATCTAGTGAAGTGGGTATATCTACAGAGTTTCCACAACACTGGAAGTACTGGGAGTACTTAGAGATGCAGGTTCTTGTTCAACAATGTCTTGAACTTCCTTAGGCTCAAGAGGAAAAATTCCTTTGGGGAGTTCCTCAATGCCTTTCTCAGAATTGGAATCTGAAGATTCATTAATAACAACATTCACTATCTCCATTACCTTCATAGTTCTTTTGTTGTATACCCGATAAGCCTTGCTTATAGAGGAGTAACCTAGAAATATACCTTCATCTCTCCGGGAGTCAAACTTTTCCATATTCTCTCTATCCTTGAGGATGAAACAAGTACTTCCAAAATTTCTAAAATACTTCACATTCGGCTTCCTTCCTTTCCATAACTCATAAGGATTCTTTTTGGTGCCGGGTTTGAAGTACACCGTATTAACCGTATAACATGCAGTGTTAACGGCTTCTCCCCACAAATTTCTATCCACATCTTTGTTATGCAACATGGCTTTGGCCATCTCTTGAATAACCCTATTCTTTTTTTCTACCACACTATTCTGCTGAGGAGTAATAGGAGCAGAGAATTCTTGAGATATACCTGATCTTGTGCAAAAGGACTCCATTTATGAGTTCTCAAATTCTTTACCAAGTGCACCTAGTAAAGTCGTCTACCACAACCATGATGTATCTCTTACCACCAAGAGACTCAATTCTAGTTGGACCCATAAGATCCAAATGCAAAAGCTCCAATGACCTAGATGTAGCTGATGTCTGAGTGTCTTGATGTTTAGCTTTTGTCTGTTTCCCAAGCTGACATGGTCCACACACCATATTGGTCATTCTACTAAACTTTTGTATCCCTAAGATTGATTCATGCTTAGATACAATAGAAAGATATTTGTAACTAGCATGTCCCATTCGTTGATGCCATAGATCATCATTAGGCAAACGAATGCTATTGCACACAATATCAGCATCAGGAACCAATCCATAACAGTTGTCTAAAGTGCGAACACCACTAATGAGCTTCTTTCCAGACTCATCCATGACAAGACACTTTTCCTTTGAGAATAATACCATGAAGTCTTGATCGCACATCTGACTTATGCTCAATAGGTTCACCTTTAGACCTTCTACATAAAGAGCATTTGCAATGTCCGGCAATCCAAGTAGAGAGATGATTCCTTTCCTTTTAATTTGTGACTTGCTCCCATCACCAAAAGTAACATTGCCACCTTTCTTAGACTCGAAAACCTTGAAGAGAGATCGGTCTCCAGTCATGTGTCTTGAGTAACCGCTGTTAAGGTACCACAAACATGTGTCCATAACTTTAAATCCAGACTTCATCATAAAACATACTTCGTGCTTAGATGACAAATCATTGGGAACGGTACTCTCTCTCATCTGCCTTTTACAAGCTAAGCCTTTAATTTTTACTCTTCTCAGACTAACTCCTTTGCACATTTTCATTCTGAGACAGTCTAATTTCTTCTTGGTCAAACTGAGATATTTTCCAATAGTCATTATAAGAGAATTCTAATAACTTTTAGACTTGTACTTTCTAAAACACTCAAACAAATAGAGATTAGAAAAACAAGATGTATTTGAAAACAAAGATCTCCTCAAGCCGATTACAACCATGATAACAGAGGTCAATGGATCAACACAGCAAAGATTAAACTTAATCAGAGTGTGCTTGCTTTGATACTACTTGATAGGCCAAAAATGAATTGACCCCTTATAATAAATTAACCAATTAATTTAGCAACGTAAATTACTTAAGTTAATTAATATGCAAAAGTATGATAGTACAAACAAATCACTAATAAACTAATTATGCAGCGGAAAATAAATATCACGGTGATTTGTTTACGAATGGGGAAGACCTAACTACAAAAACCCCACCGGGTGATTTTCAGGTCACCATTCCCAAAATTCCACTATTATCACAACAAGTGGTTACAAGTAAAGGAATTCTAATACCTTATACCAACCTACAGTTGAACCCTTACCCCAATACCCAATTGGACTTGTTCTATAGTGACAATTTCCCTTTTCGATGCACGGCTCCCAAGTACGTGACTAACCAATGCGCATATCCCAGTACGCGACTTCAATCACCAACTAGAGAAGATTGTTGGCTGCAAAATTCTTCAGTTCATCCCAACGATGAAGATCAAGAAGATGCTTGGTCACAAAACCCAAAGGTGCACATACACAGTAACTTTTTCAAGAATAATGAACTATGGCGAAATTTTGTCTCCGGTCACAATTTGCTTGAACAGACTTTGCTCAATGCTTGTGCAACTTGTGTGCTCTTTGACGGCCCTTAAAACAATCCTTTTATATGTCTAGAGTTATGAGAAAAGAAGGCCCAAACACAGAAACACAAATCCCAAGAAAACAGAACAGAAAAATCTGTTTTTCTTAAACCTCGATAGATAGGAGGTCTCGAGCAGCTGTTGAGCAGATGTTGAGCACACGGGGCTGAACAACTCTCTTAAGCTCGATAGATATAGCTGTCGAGCTTTAATGATTTTGTACTTCTCAGCTTGTTTCTTGGACAGACTTGATGACTTCAACACTTGATCTTAAAACCTTATTTCTTGAAGTATTAAAAATACCTAGAACTACCCAATTATAACTAATGTGCGTTTTGTCAAAGGATTAGCCAATTACATAAAAGAATGACATATGTTTTTAACAAGTGAACCACATATGTCCTAACATTTCAGACGTTGTATGAAACACTTTGCGAGCATCATTTATAGAGCAAAAAATTTTAATAACATTTTTATGTGGAAAATAAATAAATAGAGAAGTCCAATTATTATTATTTTTTGTTGTGAATGTAGAGAAGTCCAGCTTTCTTTCAACGAGAATGAAATGTTACAGAGCAAGAAACAAAAAAATTACAATCACAACTCAGTATTTCCAATAAGAAACAAAATCTGAGAAAGGTAAAGATATGTGAGTCTCACCATTTTGAGGAAGATAGAGAAGTGATGCTGTGCAACGACGGGGAGAAGAAGTGAGCGACTCTGCCTCTGCCTTTGCCTCTGCCTCTACCTCTACCCTCTGCCTTCATCTCTATCTCCGCCTCCACCTCTGCCTACAGTGTGTGAGAGCAAGATTCTTCCCTCTACAAAACCCTTTCTTTCCCTCCTTATCGAAATATGCTGCTGTTTTGAATTTCATTTGATTGTTTGTTTTGTTTTCTTAATCTTTTTATTTTGTTTTCAATTCTCATTTTATTCTTTTTGTTTACTTTTCCTAGTCAGATTATTTAAGTTGTGTTTTGTGACTTGGTAGTAACAGGTAAGCAATGTTGTGAAAATGTTGTAAAATTGTTATGGACATGGCATTTCTCTTAGTTTAAATACTGACGTAGCTTTTTTTTTTTTAATGAAAAATAAATTTTTTATTATTACTTTATTGGTCACATGAGCATCTAATGTGCCTGTTGAACATTTTATTTGTCACATAGGATTTTTCCATTATTAAGAGGATGGTAAGGACCAAAATGATAGCAATTTTAAATTTTCAGGGACCAACATATGATTCCAAAAAAGTAGAGAGCAAAATAGAAAAAATAGCCCAAAATGTAGGTGTGGGGTTAGGATTTGTGGCCCAAGCCCAAAATAATAGATTTGTAGAGCGTGGATGATAGGGCTAGGTTGATTATGGAATTAATAACGATTGATTACAACCTCCAAGTATAAACCAACATAAATATATAAGCAAAGACGAAATGAATTGAGGTTCGAAGAGGCTTATGATAAATCGAATAGTGACTATAGTTCTTAGAGCTATATTCAAGCCTTTCTTCCCTTCTCTATCTTCCTTTTTTCTCCTTTATATAGCATCCTTCCCCATCATCCCCATCATCCACTTATTCTTTATCTGTGTACCTACTTGAGTATATGTCATGTCATGTATCTTCTTTAGCTCTTTGTGAGTGGCGATAGCTAAGGTTACACTATTTAGGGGTCTTCTCCACATAAATACGGCCATAAAATTTGCTGCAGTGCATTTAATACGGTGGTAGCAGCTTTTCCTTTAGATATTTCTTCGTTCTTATCGTCTCCAAACATACCCAGAGCTTATCTTTATCATTGGAGTTGCTAGGAAGATCATTTGGACCTTCCACACATTTAATTAATCAAGTCTATTCATATCCGAGGAGTAAGACCTCTTCAGACCATTGGTGACCTCTTCGGATTGTACTCCTCCTTTATTTCCAGGTACCTTTCTTCCAGACGGACTCCATCTTAACCGGTTCCTTCTCTTCGGACACACAATAATCTTCAACTAGGGCCCTAAGCTTATTATGTAAGGTTGGGCTTTTCCCCCCCACAATAGCCCCTCAAAATTTTAATTTTTCCCTCGCATCCGAGGAGAAAAAATAGGATTTTGACCTGTCACGCAGTAAAATGCTTGAAAAAATCACACAAATATCTAAACTTGCACATGTGTAGGCATAGATGCAAGCACTTCATCATTGCCGCTGTTGTTTTCATATTCCTAAAGCGCTGTATTTATTACTCCAGGCGGCGTTTTGTCCTTTGTATCCAACAGTGGGCTATTGATCTAATGGACGTGGTTCTTCCTCGAGACTTGGGCGGGATGAATTATACCCTTTCACCTGTCCCCGTATATAAACCCTCAGAGGAGGTTATTTCCTCTTTACCTTACGAACCCTCAAACTATCCAGCAAACTCAAGCACTCAAATCTTCCAGTCTCCTCTAATCATCTGTCTTAGTACTTTCCATAGTCCACAAAAAGTCCTTCTGCGAATTCAGAGACCATCCTCCAGTTTAGTCTATGTAAGTTTTGACATCTTTAAATTCATCACTCTCTTCTCGGCTAGTGTTCTCTGCCTTCAAACCCTTATCTCCCAGTTATTGCTTTGAGTCTTTCTTAAAAATGGGTAGATTTCAATACCTCGTCGATAGTCCTGCCTTGATAGAAGAATTTAAGCAGACCTATGGTATACCGTAGGGGGTAAATTTGAGGTATTGCCCTCTAGAACGGATATTAACTGACTGAAGAGAGGGAGAAGTCATAATCCCCATGATAGCCTTCATTGAAGGGGGAATGACTCTTCCAATGGGTTCTATCATCATGACTACCTTCGCAATCATAGACTTTCTCCCGAGCAGTGCGCGCCCAATACCTTTAGGATCCTAGGAGCCATTGATGCCCTAAACCTTCATCTAGGATTAGGACTGACCTGGCTTGATGTGGTACATATGTACGAGTGTTATAGCCAGAAAGAAGCAGGATATTACCTTAAATCCCGGTCCGACGCCGTTAGACTCCTCTCCTGCCTTTCCAAGTCAAATAAAGTGATGAAAGATGACTATTTGATCGTCTCGGGCGCGTGACATGATGGTCTTCACTGCCTGACCTAGCCAGGAGAGCCAGGTGTGACTTCCTAGACTTAGGATCTTTAACAGTAGATTTAGGATCTTCATTCTTTATAATATGTCTTCTCTTTTATATTATTATTTTCCAGTTTTCGGACGAAGGTTTTTTATTTTTATTTTTTGCGATGTTAATAGATAAGGATCACGTTTCTCCTTAGCTTAGCCTCACCAACACAGCCACTCTTAATTATTTATTACTCTCGGAGATTTTTGTGAGTGAAGACGGACAGCTTCGGTCTGTTCCTCTCATCCTCGGTTACACGCCAAAATCAACCGATATTCAGCCGGTTGGCAACACTATTACACATGGTGACTATCGGCTCTGGCGAATAGACGTCACTCAGCGTGGTTTCTTAGTGCCGTACGACCTTGAACTTGTACCACACCCGAATCCACAGGGTGTGCCATTGCTTGTTCAGCTAGTCCAGCAAGTTCCCCTTGAACCGGTGGTTGTAGGCGAAAGGGTTGGCTCCTCGTCCTCTTCACTAGAGGAACAAATAGATTTAAATTTGAAGGAGAAGCCTCAGGAGGGGTTCAAGTGATACCATCCTCATACTCCGAGGAGGAAGTTAATAGGCAATCTAGTGTCCATCCTCCCATTTTGATAACTGCTCTTTCGAAAGACTCTTCAGAAGAGGAAGACATGTCATACTTGAGGGCTCTGATGAAGAACAGAGGGAGAAAGGCCGAGCGGAAAGGGACTGGTACTTCCCAACCCGTGGTGAGTCTGCCCCCACCACCACCTCAGGTTCCTAATCCAACTTAAAGCCCTTGTTGGATCTGAAGAAGAAAAGGCCCCTCCTTGAAACTAAAAATAGGGAGGTGGTGCCACCAAAAGCAACCAAGCAACAGAAGGTGGCGAAAGGCCACCGGAGCAAGAGGGCTTCATCTACTGAGAATTGAGATGACCTTCATGTTGCTGATATGTGTCGAGGGCCATGCATATGGTCTCCTAAGTTGGAATTGGACGGTGCTCCTATTCCTTGGGATACTTCCCTCAGAAACTATGATTGGGGGGGGGGGGGGGGAGAGCAGGAGTAGTTGCTTACGCCTTGGAGCAGCCATTGCTCCTCTCCCGAGACATGGATTCATACAGGCACTTCAGCCAGTATGAACTCTTCTTGTCCCTAAAAAGGGATTTGGTCATGGTAAGTGAGTTAATCCAACTCTTCAGTTTGGGATGTTGATTTTTTGTTTGTTTTATGCTGACTCTTTCACGCTACTGTGCAGATTACCCAGCAAGTCTTTGTGGCTGAAGAGTGGAACAAAAAGACATATATCGAAGCCCAAGTAGAGGCCTACTCTCGGTCTGAGGCAGAGAAGTCTTTGGGCAGTCTGAAGGAAGAGTATTTTCAACTATCTGAGCAGCTCAAAGAGGTGACTAATCAATGGAATAGTCTCAGTGCGGGCCTACAGACTGCTGAGAAGCAGGCCAAAGACCAACGCCAGCTGCTGAATATGACTGAGATCAATTTGGCAACTAAAAAAGCACTTGTGGAGGAACTTCGAGTTGAACTTCAAAAAGCCAAGAAGACTACCAAGATGGCTCAGAAGAATGCTCAACTGGCTAAGGAGACAATCGAGGTTGAAAGGAAAGCAGCATATCAGCTGGGGGTGGAGGAGACCCAAAAAAGCCTCACTGAGCAGTTTGCCTCGATCGGCCGAGACTATTGTGATATAACGTGGGGAAAGGCATTGGACGCTGTTGGGGTCCCTACGGACTCAAACTTGAGACTGCCTGGGAGCATATATTATAATCCTAATATCTGAGAGCTCCTAGGGTCTGATCCCCCTCCTCCAACACAAGTCTAGGAGGCTTCGGAGCAATCCTTGATCAGCCAAGTTCCTCCAATCAACCTCGAGGCGTTGAAGGAGTCTGGTCAGCTTGGTGATCAGAGCAAGCCAGCTGAGGCACCCAAAGATAAGGGTGAGGGCTTAGGAAAAAAGAAAACCCCTTCAGAACCTAAGGACCAAGCCCCAGAAGCTGCTACAACTCTATCCAGTCAAGCCGCCGACCCTTTGGTCCCTCAAATGAAGACTTAGATATTTAGGTGTTTTATGTTTTGTACTTGTATTAGTTTTTCTTTTATGCAAGGGATTGTAAGCTATTTTCTTTTGATCAATGAAACATTTTCCCTTTTATTTCTGGTGTCTTCGTTGCATATCTTATGACTTATTTTTGCTGCAAATAACTGTAATTTGTAATTATGGCAATGTAGATAAACTTAACCACCATATCATGCTGACGATGTACATAACCAAAATTGGTACTAAAAAGAACAGTTTGTATAAGAATTACTAATAAGTAATGAATGCAACGAGTGATATGAAAGCTTCACAAGTCTCTTCAAACATGCATAGAGAAAGTTATTACTCCTTGGTTTTGAATAAAAAATTACTAAGAAGGCCTATCATAAGTTAGAGTTAATTTAAGTACATTCGAGAATTTCAGGCATGACTCATTTCAGAGTTAAACTTCAATAACAACAACTATACGGAGGTGTTGACTAACCCATATTATCTGGTCCGAGGACTACAAGCATGCAAAGGAGTGTCAACTAACCCAAATTATCTGGTCCGAGGACTACAGGCATGATTGGACTTAAGTTTAAACACTTAGAGAACCGCGAAGGAGTGTTAACTAACCCAAATCATCTAGTCCGAGGACTACAGGCATGATTGGATTTAAGTTTAAACACTTATAAAACTGTGAAGGAGTGTTAACTAACCTAAATCATCTGGTCCGAAGACTATAAACATGATTGGATTTAAGTTTAAACACTTATAGAACCGTGAAAGAGTGTTAACTAACCCAAATCATCTGGTCCAAGGACTACAGGCATGATTGGATTTAAGTTTAAACACTTATAGAACCGTGAAGGAGTGTTAACTAACCCAAATCATCTAGTCCGAGGACTACAGGTATGATTGGATTTAAGTTTAAACACTTATACAATCGTGAAGGAATGTTAACTAACCCAAATAATCTGATCCGAGGACTACAAGCTTGATTGGATTTAAGTTTAAACACTTATAGAACCAATTAGATGACGAATTGTCATGATGTTGAAGAGAAGATTTGATTAATATTAGTACCTTTTGAGGTTATTTACATTCTAAGGGCGTGGTATCACATGACTATCTAGGTCTTCCAGAAAATACTCCCCCAATGCCAACCCCTGAAGTGGTACGATATGACACTTCCCAATTGGGTCCTAACTTCCCCCAAGCTGTGTTTTTTGCAGTGCCCACAATTTTTCTGAGTACCAAATCACTAGGCTTTAGAGGCCTTAGCTTTATGTGGCATCATAGCCTTGCCTGAGCTTTTGTTGGTAATGTGCTAATCGAACCATTGCATTTTCTCTCATTTCCTCAATCAAATCCGAACTCCTTTCTAGCAGCTCATTGTTGCCAGTCGAACTGAACGAGCTGGTTTTCAGAGTTAGGAATCCAGTCTCTAGAGGGATGACAGCTTCAGCCCCATAGGTCATCGAGAAGGGGGTCTCTCTAGTAGATCTGCGAGGCGTAGTTCTGTAAGCCCAAAATACGTGTGGCAATTCTTCCACCCACTTGCCCTTCGCATCATCTAGTCTCTTTTTTAATCCGTTAACTATGACTTTGTTAACTGCTTCTGCTTGCCCATTCCCCTGGGGATAGGCGGGGGTAGAGTATCTATTTGTGATCCCCAATTTGCTACAATAATTCCGGAATGCTTTGCTGTCAAACTATAGGCCGTTGTCCGAGATAAGAGTATGAGGAACTCCGAAATGAGTGATAATATTCATCCACACAAATTTCTACACATCTACGTCTCAGATGTTGGCTAGAGGTTCTGCTTCAACCCATTTGGTGAAATAGTTTATGCCGACTAGAAGGTATTTCTTGTTTCCTGCGGCTTTTAGGAAGGGACCCATTATATCCAAGCCCCATTAAGCAAATGGCCATGGACTAGATAGTGGGTTGAGGACTCCACCTAGTTGGTGTATGTTCGGCGCAAATCATTGACATTGATCTCACTTCTTAATGTATTCATGGGCTTCTTTTTGCATGTTCGGCCACCAATAACCTTGAGTAACGGCTCGGTGAGCTAAAGACCTACCTCCAGTGTGGCTCCCACAGATTCCTTCATGAAATTCCTCTAGTAGTAACTCAGTCGCTTCAGGATGCATGCATAATAGGTACGGTCCTAAATAGGAGCGTTTGTATAGTTTCTGGTCCTTAGATAGCCAGAACCTGGTCACCTTCCTCTGAATTTTGTCAGCTTCCCCTTTTTCTTCAGGCAGAATATCTTTTTTCAAGAATTTAATTATAGGATCCATCCAGCAAAGCCCGGTCCTGATTTGGTGAACTTGGACTACATCTCTTCTTGCCTCGATAGGCCCATGCAAGTCCTTGACAAGGATAACTTTCGGTAGATTTTGCGCCGAAGAGGTAGCAAGTGTGGCTAGAGAGTCAACATGTGCGTTACCACTTCTGTGGATGTGCAGCAAACTGAAAAATTCGAACTCCGATTGCAAACATTTAACTCGGCTCAAGTATTCCTGCATTCTCTCATCCTTCGCCTCAAACTCACCTTGTACTTGACCCACGACTAACCTTGAGTCTGAGAACAACTCCACTGCCTTTCCTCCCATTCTTTGGACCATAGCTATTCCCATCAGTAGGGCTTCGTACTCCGCCTCGTTATTTGTTGTCGAGAAATCTAGCCTTAACAACTTTTGAATGATGATTCTTTCGGGGGATATCAGCACTAGCCCTACTCCAGAACCTTTCTGGTTCACTATGCTGTCCACATACACTTCCCAATGGGAGGGGCCTTATTGAGAAATCATGCCAACCGATTTTTCATCCATGTCTTTCTCTGCCATTACTTCTTCTAAACTAGGTTCTGTGAACTCGGCCACCAAATCTACAAGGACCTGGCCCTTGACTGAAGTGCGAGGCATGTATTTGATAACGAAAGCCCCTAGGGTAGTGCCCTACTTGGCTATTTTTCCCGTATAGTTGGCACTTCGAAGTATGGTTTTAAGCAGGAATTGTGTAAGCACGACGACTGTATATGCTTGGAAGTAATGAGGCAACTTTCGTGTACCAAGTATTACTGCTAAGATGGCTTTCTCCAGCAGCAAGTACCTAATCTCGGCCTCATGTAACGATTTACTCACATAGTAAACTGGTCTTTGCACACCTTGGTCTACTCGTATTAGTACTAAACTCACGGCATAAGGAACCACAACAATGTAGGCAAACAGGACCTTATCTGGTTCAGGACTGGACATAATTGGTGACCGAGCCAAGTAGTCTTTGAGTTGTTGAAAGGCCGAAGCACATTCTTCAGTCCATTCAAACCCTTTCCACTTGTTGATTAGTGAGAAGAAAGGTTTACACCTATCTGCTGACCGAAAGGTGAATCGATTCAGGGCAACGGTCATTCCTGTCAATTTCTGAACCTCTTTGGATTCCGAGGAGACTGTAGATTTTGGATAGCCTTTATCTGATTGGGGGTTAACCTTAATTCCCCTGTGTGTCACCATGTACCCCAAGAACTTGCCTGACCCTACACTGAATGAGCATTTGGAAGCGTTCAGACGTAGCTTGTGCCTTCTTAGGATTTCAAAAGTGTTGTCAAGGTCCTTCACATGCTTGGAAACGACTTTGCTTTTCAGCACTATGTCATCTATATAAACTTCGATACTTTTGCCCAGCTATGCCTCAAACATCCTTGTCGTCATTCTTTGGTAAGTAGAGATTGCATTTTTTAGACCAAATGACATCACTTTATAATGGTAGTTACCAATAGGGGTAATGAAAGCAGTCTTCTCCTGATCATCCGGAGCTAACGGTATTTGGTGGTAGCCATGAAAAGCATCCAAGAAACTCATCCGAGAATGGCCGATAATGGCATCTACTAGCTGATCAATTTTTGACATAGGCAATGGATCTTTAAGACAAGCCTTATTTAGGTCGGTGAAATCTACACAGACTCTCCACTTCCCGTTCTTCTTCTTTACCACCACAGTATTTGTTAACCACTTAGGCTAAAAAACTTCTTTAATAGCTCTAGCTTGTTTGAGCTTCATTACCTCTTCTTTCACTGCATCTGCAAGTTCCTTAGATGGGCCCTGAAGAGGCTGCTTCTTGGGGACAATCAGTGGGTTGACTTTCAGATGGTGGCAAATGAATTCCGGATCCACTCTTAGGGCTTCCTAAGCATTCCAGGAAAATACGTCAAAATTTCTCTTAAGAAACTCTATTAGCTCTTCCTTTTCTGGTTGAGGCATCTGAGATTCGACTTGAAAGAACCTTTCGGGATTGTCTCCAATTAGAACCTTTATTAAATCCTCACATCTAACGCCTTCATCTAGATCTTCAACGGGCGATACCCGACTTTTTAACTATTATAAATCTCCCTCAGCCCTGGTCGAGGACTCAATTTCAGGCTTGTGCTGGATGGCAGCCACCAAGCATTGTCTGGCCGAGGATTGATCTCCTCGAATTTCACAGACTTGCCCTTCGTATGGATATTTAACTTTTTGATACAAAGTAGAGGAAACAGCCCTTAGCGTATATAGCCAAGGTCTAACCATAATTTCCGTATAAGGGGAATACATATCTACAACAATGAAGTCCACCTCCACTACTTCCGAGCCAGTTTGTACAGGCAACCATATCTGGCCCTTCGGGGTGACGATTCTTCCCTCAAAGCTAACCAAGGGAGAACTGTATGGTGTTAAGTCATCAGGTTTTAAGTTCAGCCCCTTGTAGAGGTCAGGGTACATTATCTCCACCGCGCTACCCTGGTCTACCATTACCCTCTTCACATCATATCCTCCAATTCTGAGGGTGACTACTAGAGTGTCATCATGGGGTTGGATGGTTCCAATCTTGTTTTCGTCCAGAAAGCCTAAAACCGGTTGGATATCCAGTCTAGCTCTCTTCGAATCTTGGCCAAAGTCCCCTGCTGGTAACCGAGCTACTGACATAACCTTGGATGGCCAGGACCCTATTCTTCTCGGTGCTGCGAAGATGACGTTGATAGTTCCTAATGAAGGTTTCGAAGAATCATTCCTCTGGGGCTCAGAATTCATCTGACCTCCTCGGCCACTAGAGTGATGCAAAAGGTGTCTTAGTTTACCTTTGTGGACCAGTTGGTCCTAATGATCCCATAGACTTCTACAATCTTCTATGGTATGCCCATGATCTTAGTCGTATTGGTAATAGAGATTATGGTTACGCCTTTTAGGGTTCCCAACTATCTTGTTTGGCCACTTGAAGAAGGGTTCATTCTTAACTTTTTCCAAAACCTAGTAGACTAGTTCTTTGAATACAGTGTTAACTACTTGAAGATTTGTTGATCCTGACTGCCCAGCGAAATCTCTTCGTGGTTTGTTGTTATTGTAACGGTCTGACCTGAAATCTCCCCTCTCTTGGGGGATAACCTTGTCCTTACCATTTCCTTGTTGTTGATCTTCTTCAACTCTTTTGTATTTTTCAATACGGTCTATGAGCTGACGCATGTTAGAAACGGGTTTACCAGACAAGGACGTCCTTAAACCATAGTCAGTAGGGAGGCCGAGCTTGAACGTGTTGAGGACCATTGCATCAAAGTTGCCCTCCATATCATTAAACATCTCCCAGTACCTGTCCGAATATGCCTTTAGGGTCTCACCCTCCTACATCCTTTGATTAAAGTGGCTCACATGCCTCACAGGATCCGTTTTACCATTATAAATGGTGAAGGTTGGCTGGTTAAAACGCCGAGGAAATCTCGCTCCTTCGATCCTATGCGTGAAGGGTGACCTAGAGATTTGATTCAAGACTTTGCTCATAGCATCGTTTCCTACACCTCTCCATGATGGGCTTTGAGGTTGCCTTTTGCACCAGTGCTCCTCTTCGTAGTAAAAGGATTCACTGATTGGTGTTTGAGATCTCTACTCGTAAGTGACATCTTGCTCGTCACCCCAATCCTCATCAGAATGCGAAGAAATCCATTTTCTCTTTGCATGGCGTAACTCCCTTTTTAGCTTCTCAATTTCCAGTTGCATGTTGTTGTTCTTCTCTGCATAAGACACGTGACTTCCTCCATGTGGTTGACTCCGCTCAGGGTGCATAGTATGCACGCTGTCTTCACGATCTTGTCTCTGCTTCAAATTGAGAAAAGAGTCTATGTGTTGGGACACCCTAGATTCTGCTGGTTGTTGCCCTGGTTCAGCCATTATCAACTGTTGCTTCCACTCTCGCTCAAGCCCTTCCCATAGACGGCGCCAATTGTGGGGTTAGGATTTGTGGCCCAAGCCCAAAATAATAGATTTGTAGAGCGTGGATGATAGGGCTAGGTTGATTATGGAATTAACAACGGTTGATTACAACCTCCAAGTATAAACCAGCATAAATATATAAGCAAAAACGAAATGAATTGAGGTCCGAAGAGGCTTATAATAAATCGAATAGTGATTATAGTTCTTAGAGCTATATTCAAGCCTTTCTTCCCTTCTCTATTTTCCTTTTTTCTCTTTTATATAGCATCCTTCCCCATCATCCCTATCGTCCACTTGTTCTTCATCTATGTACCTACTTGAGTATATGTCACGTCATGTATCTTCTTTAGCTCTTTGTGAGTGGCGGTAACTGAGGTTACACTGTTCAAGGGTCTTCTCCACATAAATGTGACCATAAAAGTTACTACAGTGCATTTAATACGATGGTAGCAGCTTTTCCTTTAGATATTTCTTCGTTTTTATCGTTTCCAAACATACCCAGAACTTATCTTTATCATTGGGGTTGCTAGGAAGATCATTCGGACCTTCCACACGTTTAATTAATCAAGTCTATTCGTATTCGAGGAGTAAGACTTCTTCAGACCATTGGTGACCTCTTCAGATTGTACTCCTCCTTCATTTCCAGGTACCTTTCTTCCAGATGGACTCCATCTCAACCAATTCCTTCTCTTCGGACACATAGTAATCTTCAAATAGGGCCCTAGGCCTACTACATAAGGTTGGGTTTTTCCCCTCCACAGTAGGAATCAAAAAGACATTTTTGCCATTTTTTTTTTCATTAAGTTTGACAAAAATTAGAGAAATTCTTTCAATGGGAGAGCCCTACCTAATACGAGCCAAAGTGATAATTCTATTTCACTCTCCCATAAGCCAAACAGAACATAAATAACAAAAGGATATTTAACAATTTTGGCTCCAACAAATTTTTTCTTCTTCTTTTGATAAGTAAGACTCCAACAAATCAATCAAGTCAAAATATCTCAATCACCCAATTTGAAAGAACAACAAAAGTATTAATTTGAAATCAAATCACAAACAGGCAATAGCAAGGTAAAAATACAAATCTTTGAGAAGAAAAACTCAATACCAAAACGAAAATAATCTCTTTTCCACATAAATAAAATACCTAGCTTGGATTTTATAAAAAATAAAATAAAAAATAAAAAATAAAACCCAGCTAAAAAGGAAAACCACCCAAGGGAGAGAGAGAGATCTAGTGAGCTATTTTTGTTTCACTTTATTACCAAAATTTAATTATTGTTTTTTAAAAGGTTATATAGGTGAGTTATATAACAAATATAACCATACAATTGATGTATTATAAGTTTATAACCAATTTTTACATTTTTTTTTTTTAAATTTGTCTATTCAAACCATTAGGATTATCTGCTACTCTCATTGAATGTAAATTAATTCAAAAAAAAAAAAAACTAGTTTAAATACCATATATTAAAGCTCATATATATCAACATGTCAGCGAGCTCCTCCAACGGCCACAAATGGTCTCCTTTACCTTCAACACACTACAGCAAAAGCACTTCTTCTCCGTCACCCTCTGTAAGTCCCCTCTGACACTCACGCCTTTCAAATTCCCTTCTTTTTCTTCATGTTCCACTTTCTCACCTCAAAAACACACACTTAAACCAAGTTTTTTTCCCTTTCTTGTAGTTAGAGCACATGTTAGTCACACCGAAACAAAGGTGTCTATCACGGACCACACTTTAACAAAAACCATGAATTTAAGAACTGCTAAAGAAAATGTTGCTGGGTTTTCTTCTATGAGGGATATGGAAGAAAGAACACAAAGAAAATCTTTGAAAAATCTTGGTGGTGGTTCAGTGGTGGAAAAGACAGAAAGGAAATTAACGAAAGATAAAAACAGAAGGAAAAACTTGGGTTTTAGAAGAAGCAAGGAAATGGGTTCTGGGAAGTTTTCTCTAAGGACTAGAGATGAGAATATGATGGTATATTCTTTGGAGAGTGTGTGTAGATCAGTGGTTAATGAAAAGATGGAGAAGAAACCCAGAAAAGTTGATGATAATCAGGTAGGGAAGGAAGATAAGGGGAAGGGCTCTAAAAAAAATAAGGATGAATCTTCTGAAGTTCAGTTGAGGCCTGCATTGGATATGTGTTCGAAAAGAGGGGATGTCTTGGGTGCAATTCAATTGTATGATAAGGCACTTAAAGAAGGAATTAGGCTAAGACAGTACCATTATACTGTCCTATTGTATCTTTGTTCTTCTGCGGCTAGGGGTGTTATTCATCCTGCTAAAAGTGGGAGTGGTAGTAGGATTTTAAATCCATTGGACTTGTCTAATGGAGTTTCTAATTTGAATAATATTCTGGTTTCAAACGAGCAGCTAGTTGATTTTGGTACAATTGATGGAACTCCAGGTAAAATGGAGTTGAATTCTAGTAGTAACTTTCAAGATTTTAGTAGTACTTCGAATGAAAAGAACTTAAGCAGCTTTTCTAATGGCTTCAAAAAGTCAACTTCTCAGCTTTTGGATAGACCAAATTCTCCAATAAAGGATGTGGATGACTTTTCAAACACAAAAGATGACCAAGAAGAACATAAAATTCAGGTAGGTGAAGATTTCAAGAAGTATGCACTTCAAAGGGGATTTGAGGTATATGAGAAGATGTGTTCTGATAATGTCCCGATGAATGAAGCAGCATTGACATCTGTAGCTAGAATGGCAGTGTCAATGGGTAATGGTGACCTGGCATTTGATATGGTGAAGCAAATGAAGCCATTGGGGATAAATCCAAGATTGCGTTCTTATGGTCCTGCTCTATCTTATTTTTGCGATATTGGTGATATTGAAAAAGCATTTGCTGTTGAGAAACACATGTTGGAGCATGGTGTCCATCCAGAAGAGCATGAATTGTTGGCACTCCTAAGAGTAAGTGTAGGAGCTGGTAAAGGTGACAAGGTGTACTATTTGTTACATAAACTAAGAACAAGCTTACGGAAGGTCTCATCCACTACTGCAGATTTGATTGTTAAATGGTTTAATAGCAAGGCAGCTTCAAGAGTGGGGAAAACAAAATGGGATACAAGTTTGATAAAGGAAGCAATTGAAAATGGAGGTGGAGGCTGGCATGGACAGGGTTGGTTGGGGAAAGGAAGGTGGAATGTTTCATATACTACTGTTGGAACTGATGGTTTGTGTGATTGCTGTGGGGAGAGATTGGCGCTGATTGACCTTGATCCTAAAGAAACAGAGAATTTTGCTGAGTCAGTTGCATCTATAGCTATAAAGAAAGAGAAAAATTCAAGCTTTCAGAAATTTCAAGTATGAAAATCCCTTGGTAATTCTTATTTCTAGTCTTATATGCGGCTTTAATATGGAAGTGAATAAATTTGTTATTGGCAGAAATGGCTTGACTATTATGGACCTTTTGAAGCAGTGGTAGATGCAGCTAATGTAGGTATTTATAACCAGAAGAGATTTGTACCATCCAAGGTAAGTTATTTGATAGCTTAAGTGAGTGTGACACTTTCAAATGTTCAAATTTTTTACTATTAGTGGTTTTTTTGTTGGGGGGGTTGGGGTTGGGAATTCTTAAGGTCAGTGCTGTTGTTAATGGAATACGTCAGAAATTTCCTTCAAAAAAATGGCCTCTCATAGTTTTGCATAACAAGCGTATAACTGGACGTAAGATGGATGCACCAGTAAATAAGGCCTTGATTGAGAAGTGGAAAAATGCTGATGCACTCTATGCGACGCCCACTGGTTCAAATGATGATTGGTACAAAATATATACTGTTGTAATTCATTTTCCTTTGCACATTTATATTTATACATATATGTTAAACTTGAAATTTTTTACTTATTATAATTTCAAAATATTTTTATGATGCTATGCAGTTAAAGCATTATGGTTAATAACCTGTGTTTCAGGTACTGGTTGTATGCAGCTATAAAGTTTAAGTGCTTAATTGTGACCAACGATGAGATGAGAGACCATACATTTCAACTTCTAGGAAATGATTTCTTCCCAAAATGGAAGGAGAGGCACCAAGTGAGTGAAGCTCTTGAGGACTTTTTTTTTGTTTTTGTTTTTTGAGGAGAAGCTCTTGAGGACTTAATGCTTTAAAGAATCCTTTTTTTAGCTGTATATTGGTTGCAGATAAATAATACTAATTTCAATTTTTTTTCCCCTTTTCTAGATAACTAGTTGTGCAACTGATAATGCTTGAACTTCTTGAATGATTTTTTAATGCATCTGTTCTAACAAATTTCTTTTTTTTTTTCTTTAATATAAGGTGCATTTCAGTTTTTCTGATTCTGGTCCAGTCTTTCACATGCCTCCTTCTTGCTCTGTTTTAATTCAGGTCAGAACCAATGGAATCCCAATATCCTTTATTTTAATTTAAAAATAAACTAAAAAATGGATGAATTTTAGTATGATGTGCATATTTGAGTTGATGTGAGTAATAAAGTACTGAAAGCTGATAAATCAGCTAGATAAAACATTCTTGGTTCAACATGTTAACAGGAATCTGATCAAGGACACTGGCATGTTCCAATTGTATCAGAATGCGATTATGAAGTTGAAAGAACATGGCTATGTATTACACGTGCTAAATTAAGTGCAGCAAGGAAAGATTCCGTCACAAGTCCTGAAGGTATATTAACCTTCTTGGTTGGTAACATGAAATCACCATGCCTTTCAGCCTATTAATAACCATCTAAAGTGCATGTTTCCTTACAATTAAAATAAAAGCATTCTTAAGTGTACTTTATGTTGCCATTTGAAACGAGTTCATGTGGGACATCCACAAGATCTGGAATGAGTGTAATTTACTTTGAGGAATCACTTTTACCCAATAGGATTTCAAGTATATTTCTGTTAGTAAATTACTTTTTAAGTATATATCCATAGATAATTCACAAAGTTATATTATAGCATACTTCTCTGTTTAGTAATATGTGCAAGTAATTGAGCACTATGTATAATACTTAGACCTAAACACCAGTGAACTGCAGGACGTTAATATGCATTACAAGATGTGATTCATTTTTCTTTAATGGAAAATATAATTCAATGTTTGTTGGCCTTTTTAAGGGCCAAAAGATACTGTTCCCTGATATATGGAGCGTGAATAC
This sequence comes from Quercus variabilis, assembly GCA_030445155.1. Classification (NCBI taxonomy): domain Eukaryota; kingdom Viridiplantae; phylum Streptophyta; class Magnoliopsida; order Fagales; family Fagaceae; genus Quercus; species Quercus variabilis. The sequence goes on along the minus strand of CP129446.1, from coordinate 42,421,687 downwards.
AACTTTATTTTATTTTAGTTTTAGAAGAAATTGTGTTTTACTTTGCTTTGTTGGATTTTATTTTATTTTGTGCAATGGGCACAACCTTTTTCTAATTAGCATTTTATTTAATTTCCTAAAGTCAACGTTATTTTTACTATTTAATAATTGGACTTTGACTTAAGTTAATTAGGATAGGGGTTTAGTCCTAGTAGTCTATATATGCACACTAAACTCTACTTATAAAAAATAAATACACTAAACTTCAGTGGAGACAATTTGCTTGAGTAATAAAATTTCCTATTGGAAATTTTCCAATGGCTCAGTGATTATTCCTAGGATTTGTTTTCTCTTTCTTGTTTGGTGCTAATTCTGAGCAAGCCTAGCTAGCTATTGACTTGTAGTTTTATTTTTATTTTTGTATTCTTGTTGATTCTCAATTGCCATTGAGAATTCGTGTTGTATCACACCCTCATTATGAATGAAGTTGAGAACGATTAATTCCTTTTTAATTCAGGGGTTTTCTGCATTTCTTTTTTTGGTGTTTTGCTAGTTCCATTGTTGGAAACTAAAACATACAAAAGGTTGCATGCCTATTTAGAGCATTTTCATCAAGAGTGTTATAAATGCTAAAATGCTATTTTTAGCATTTATAACCATAAAAACTTACTCCATCAAAGATGCCATATACTAAAAATTTTGACATCTTGCTATAGTGAGCTCTCATTTTTGAGAGCGCATTGTCGCAAGATGTTATAATTTTTTAATGTTTTTAATTCTCTTTCTCCTTAGACTCAAACTCACTCTCATTCTCTCGTTCTCTTTCTCAGGCTCTCCCTCTCCTTCTTTGTCCTCTTTCTCACTCTCCCTCTCTCTTGTGGACTGATTGGTTCTTGGGTCACAGTGCAGTGGTTTGTTGGTCCGATTTGGGTGGTTGTGTTGTGGGTCATGGGTCTGATGGGGTCACAGGTCGATGATGGGGTTGTGCATCATGGGTCCGATAGGGTTGTGGGTCTGATGGGGTTATGGTTCCGATGGGGTCATGGGTCTGATGGGGGTCATGGGTCGTGGGGGTGATGGATCTGGCTATGGATGTGGATGGTGGTGGTGGGTGGATGTGGATGGAGGTTTTTTTTTTCTTTGCTGTGGTTTGTGGTGGTGGTGGGTAGATGTAGCTAGTGGTTGAGGATGGAGGGTTTTTTTTTTTTTTTTTTTTGTGAGAGAGAGAGATAGAGGGAGTGAGAGAGAGAGAGATAGAGAGAGAGAGAGGAAGAATAAAAAATAATAAAGAAATAATATTTAAATGAAATGGTAAAAAAAATAGAAATTTTGATGTAAGGGTATTGTAAAATAATGTGTTAAATGCTATAAAGTTAGATTTTTAGATGCTAAATGCTAAAATTTTTAAAACTCTTGATGAGAATGCTCTTATTATATTAATTATAACACACAACATCCTTTCATATCCTATCCTTCTGTTTAATTCTTTTTTGGCCAAATATGGGTATGCTTTGAATTTTTACTTACAATCATCGTTTTACTGTTCATGCACATATTCGGACATGTTCATTGTTATCTATCAGTTGATTGCCTTTTTTGTTTTATGAGGCCAAATCAACTTCAACACTGACGGACTGTGTTCACCTGTACCATATAGAATCACAATCTCTTCAGTATAAGAAGGGACACTTAAGGTCATCTGCTGAAATCAAAGTAAAGTCACAACCGAATCATGCAAACCATGAAAATGCTAAAAGTCAATCTCAGGAAATCTACAAAAATCTCAGAGATATTCTGTCAGCATCTTTGTGCTCAAATCATCAAACAATACTACCACAGCTTGAGGCTGCAGAGATGTTTGGTAACTGTATAATTGATTTTCAAATATAAACATATGGCTGTCTTGTTGGGGACCTGAAATGATGCTGTGGAGAAACAAACCCTGAACGGAGATTTCCTTGAACTGTTATGCGGCTCATGCAGCTGGCTGTATTGTTTAAAGCACATAAAGGTCTGCAGTACAGATTTTTTTTTGGCTGCAGCTGATGTTAAATGTGCTTCATTATGTTTTTTTGGCCATCAAAAGGTTAATCTTTTTGGAGTAATACTTTTTTGAGTAGTCATTTCCTCTTTCTGGGGCTTCTTTCAGGTTGGTTGGGAACTTGGGGATGTGGCAATTCGTGCAGGGTGTAATCTTGTTCCTTCTTTCTGTATATTCATTTGATACATTTGCTCATATAAAATAGATTTTGCTAAGCATTAATAAATTACAGATTATCCCAAAAGTTTAAACAATTAGGAAATGATAAATCTAATCCCTTAATCATAATTCTAAACACTCCTCCTCATGTGTGAACATGTGAGAATTTTAATATTGTAAATGGGAGGTAGATCTCATGCTCTAATATCATAATAATTTATTGATTGTCCCAAAAACTTAAGTTTTTAGGAAATGATAAATTGAAACACTTATCCATTATTCTATCAAGCATTTATGTTAAAATGCTTTGCTAGTAAGCAGTCATTTGTCTGACACTTCTTCTTATGTGTGAACATGAGAGAATTTTAATATTTTAAATGGGAGGTAGATCTCATGCTCTAATATCATAATAAATTATCGATTATTCCAAAAACTTAAGCTATTAGAAAATGATAAATTTAAACACTTATCCATAATTCTATCAAGCATTTATGTTAAAATGCTTTTTGCCAGTAAGTAGTCATTTTTCTAAGCCACATGCCCAAGATGTTTAGGTACTAGGATTGCTGGCTCTAAGGTTCTAAATATTTTTTCATCTGATATTGCATTTTAGTACTAAAGTATCAATCATAACCAATCAGGTGGATTCCCGTGGCAACAGAAGCCATGTGCTTTGATTCAGAAATCATGATGCATGTCTCTTAGGCCAGTAAATTGTTCCTTTTTGCTTTGTTCATTACTTCACTGCAAATGATCTCAATTCTTAATATTTTGGTGCTGGTAAAAGAGCAGAAGAAGAAAAAGGAAAGGGAGAAGGATAGAAAGAAAAAACAGAGAGATAGGTAGGTAGTAGCTACCAAGACTTTTCAATAAAAGAAAATGCAAAATCTATTACTAATTTCACTATAAAAAAGTTTACACATTGACATTGCAATCAATGTGATTTATGACATCAAATATAATAAATAAATTTATATATATAATGTGCTAGAAGTTGACAACTTGACATATTTAATTGGATTTGGAAGATCAATAAATTTATTAATAACCTCTTTTTTTTTTTTTTTTTGGGTGCATTTAGAAGATGACATATTTGTTTGGATTTTGATAATAAAATTTGTAGTTTCCTTAGTATCATTTTTTGTGTACAAGTAAAGCCAATTTTTTTTTTTTAACAATAAATCTGATTACACACACAAATATTAATGTGACATTTTGTGATTGATATATACATATATATAAAAGTGATGTTAGAAATAATACAAATTTGATTACATAAAAGCCTTACAAATTGATTTATCAAAGTAAAAAATAATAATAATCATAATAATAAAGCCACTATAAGTTATACTAATATCCCCCCCCCCCCCCCCCCCCAAAACAAAGCTTAAAAATTGATATGCCAATGAGTATCATGGGAGTCAAAAATAGCCAACAAGTGAATAGTGATGAAAGTAATTGATTTACACAACTAATTTCTAAAAGATGGGAAAAAAAATCCACAATGGGAGGGTTAAGTAGTAAGTTAAAGCATATATGAACTAAATCAAGCTTCTTTATATGAAGGAACAATGTTCTCGAGGTACATGAGAAGGATTCAAAGGATAAAAACTCAGGAAAACAGTCTCTCTAGTTCTCTCTCTTGTTCATGCACAAACTTTCTCTCGCTAATTTTCTGAACCCCTTCCTCTGTTGCCTCCCTTATCTTTTTATAGCCATTTCTCCTCTTCTCCTTATCCTCCAACTGTCCAGTTCCCAGTTGGATTTGGGGGATACTTGTCCCATCATCCTCTTTCACTGCCACTTAGTGATCATGTAGAAGGACTTTTGGGGGTGCTTCCACTATTTAGGCTAGTCATTCAACATTGAATGTAGCTGACATTAGGTGAGGAGTTTCATTAATGCGGAGGTAACTGTTTCATTGGGCTTTGCATTTTCTCTATTTTGCCCCTCAGGGTATATTTGGAAAGTTAGAGATCCTGGCTAACTGAGAGAAGCATTACTTGAGATTCCCTAGCTACCTTAGGGAGAAGGCTTTAGCTATCACCTCGGTTATGAGTCCTGGGAGAGGTAGCCAGCTTGGATCTCCATGGTTGCAGGTCTAGATGGTTTCCTTCCACTTAGATTGTTTTATCTATAACCATACCTTGGGTCGGACCCATTCCTTTGGTTAACTTCTTGGGCTTTGGTCTACAGACCGACCTAAGTCACCCTACCCCCCTACAATAGCCCTCCACAATATCTTTTTCATTAATGATGAAGTGGAGATTTGGCTCGAGATAAGGGGGTAATCATTGATTGTTATTGATGGGAGGTGGTCCAATTTGGCAAAAAATCCTCCAGATGTGACCGATTTCTTTATTCTTCAATACGTGACACGTGTGTTTCTGAATGTTGCAATTAGGATTTGGGGAATTAAGGAGGCGCGGGAAACTATAAGCCACTTTCATTATTTCTCGCTCCTTTTTTCCCCTATATAAAGGGGGAACCCAAACCAGTTTCTAGGTTCCCATTTCTCTCATTATACTTCATTACTTCCTTGAGAAAGAGTGAGAAAAAGAGAGCACTTTTGGTCATTTTGGACTTCCCGTGGTGCCTTGTTCCAGTTTTTTCAATTAGTAAGTCCTCTACCCGTTCTTCATTTTTTGTTTCCACTTCATTTTCTTGATCTTCCAGTCTATTTGGGTAGGGAGATGGGTAAATTTAAGCCCATGGTAGATTCGCTTAAGAGATTAGTAGAGTTTCATAGGGCTTATGGGATTCTTGGCGACGTTAGGGTTAGTTATTGCCCTGAGTTAGAGGTAGACTTTGTAAAAAGGGAAGGGAGGGTGGTTATCCCTTTGGTTCGTTTGTAGATGGGGGAGTTAGAATTCCCATGAGCGGCCTTTTAACAAATTTTTTGAGACACTTTAAAGTCTACCCAGATCAATGCTCCCTTAAAACATTTAGAGTAGTTAGTAGCATAGCTGAGCTCAATAGGAGGCTTAGTCTTAGTTTTACCAAGCATGACATCAACTATGTGTATGGTTTTCAAGATAGTAAAACCTTGGGAAAGTGAGACTCATTTTCTGTCTCCCTGAATCGGATAAAGAAATGAAGGGAGGTTATCTTTTGATCACGGGGAATTGGTATCCCGACAGACTCCTGTGCCCCCGTATATTGGAGTTTTTATAATTCTGGTAAAGCAAATAAGGCCAAAGATCCCTAGCTCCCCTATATCGACATCTAGGTTAAAGGATTTGTGCTATCCCACACAGAGATTGCACAAAGGATTGAGGGCAGAGTTCATAACAACTCTCCTCCTCCATTTATGTCGAAAAGCCTCGACGTCATGGTAGCCATCCTGATTGCCTAACATTGAAGAAGAAGAAAAAAAACATGGAACTCATTGTGAGTGTTGTGGCTTCCTCCTTAGGAAAGGGGGAGTATGCCTTGGCTGAGTGGACTAGGGCGGAGAAAAGATTGGAGTTGCCATGTAGATTAGGTCTAGGAATCATTTAATAGCATCCTTGCATGGAAGGACTAAGTCTTACTACTAGAGTATTGGTTTGGAGTTTAGGTATGGTTTTGGGAAGGTGTTAGGCACCCAAAATTGATCGACCCGTGGGTCGGCTTCCAGTCATTATGTCTTATGCCTTAATCCTATTAAGGACATATTCCACATTGTTATTCTAACTCTCACACACACTAGCATACATCTAAGCATATACACATGAGACTAATCATCCCAAAACCCTAACATGCATCTATCATGCATCATATAATCATAAACCCTAATCTAATCATGTTAAGGACAAAAAACAAATAAAAAGAGAAACAACAACTCAAGAACATAAAAACAAGGACAAAACAGAGGCATATGATGTAAAAGAAACAAAGAAACAAAAGTAGAAAAACTCAAATTAGGGTTCTAGGCTGAAGTATGCATGCGTATACATATGCCTGCATACGCGGGCTAGTTGTATATGCATACTTCAAGCCTACGTGCGCATACAAAATTATGCATGCACAGACATGCCCCAAGAACCCTAACCTAGAAATTTAAGACAGAAAACAAAGTAGAAACAAAAACAAAAAAAAATAACAACCTAACATGCTTTAAAACATAGAAGCTACTAAATCCTAGGCTAAACAAACATATTAAGATATAAACAAAGCAAGAAAATAGATTAAGACATAATTAAAATGAAGAGAAAAAAAGAAAACCTTAGAACTTAATACCTTGAAACAAAAGCTCCTAGGCTTGATTTTGATTGTTCCTCTCAGTCAAATTTATTCACAATCAAACAAGAAAGTGATTAGTAATCTTAAAACTCAAAGATCAAGGCCATAAAAGGCTCCAATAAAAAAATATTGACTTGATGATGTTTTGCGTGAAAACTCCCCCTTTGATTCACTATTTCTGGTGAATCTTGTGTTTTCCCTTAGGATTTTCTCTGTCCTTGAAATATACCATGTAAGGCTTTATATAGTTGAAAAATAGGGGTTTGGAATGGCTTCCAAACGATGTGGGATTCATTACAGGCCAAGTGTTTCCTTGACTATTATTTTCCAAAATGGATATATTTGCTCATAAAAAGTTATTTTTTCCATTTTAACATTTCTAAAGTCAATTTAGAATTTGATTGGGTCTTAAACTAACCTTGGGCCGTAGAATTTTACCATTATTAGGGAACGAGGGCCTAAGTCATAAGGGGTACAAAATGCAGTGTGTATAGATGCCTCTCTTTTGATTTGTGAGCTTCACTAATAGAATCAAAATAATAACAGACAAAACATTTTGTTTCGACGTATGGATCAAGCCTAACCTATGCACACGACACACAACATACATACATGGGACAGGGTGCAACTTTGTAGAGTTACGTGGGATTCAAATGTGAATTCCCATATTGCACGAGAAACGAGCAACTATAGGTTCACTATCCTAGAACCTGCTTTGCCAATTGCAAGCAAAAGGCGAGTGACTCATTATCTTAGAGTCACTTAAAAAGAAAAATAAACATGGCCAACAGCCGTAGCCATCAACCAGACAAACAAGGTGCTCTTATGAGCTTAAAATGATACATATCTATGGTGTCCTTATGGGGATTTTGCCTCAAACTTCTTCGGGTGGCTATCCTAAACTTAGAATCAAAGACACAAAAAGAATGGCTACCATCCTAAGCCAAAAGAGAACTTATGACATCATCATACCATGTTATCATCACATCAATAATGTATGGAAAATATAATTTTTTATCTTATACAAAAACATGCAATGGAATATAAATGGATCTACTTCATTCATGTGAGATAGCATGTAACGTCTGAGTTTTAGAAACAAAGAACAAAAAGCGTACCTTGATTTAGCAAAATTCAAAACAAATGAAGATCAAACTTGAGAAAACTTTCAATCTTCACTCCAATTCCACAATGTGCCCAAGATGTGTGGTCTCTCAATTAGTTCTATATGTAATTGTTCAAGAGAATAACCAAGTGTCTCACTTGAGAAAAACTCTGAATCTTTTTCCTTTTTAATCATACATATATTTTTGCACTTAGCAGTTACTTTATTTAATAACTCTTATTAAATAAATAACTGATTATCTAATTGGATTAGCCTTTTGGGCTAGCCTAATTGGGCTTTAGTGTGTGGCTTGGAGTGTGACCAAAAGGGACAAATGAAACTCTAGCTCCAATGGGTTTTGGACTTATCTGTCAACTCTTGACATGCCCAAAGTTACCATTAATTATATTTAATACCACTATATAAATATAATTGTACTCTAGGCCTTATTAATAAATTATATCCCATGACTTTATTAAACATTTAACCCTTTCATGAAAATATTCGTAGTAATACAAAATCATAATGTGTAACTGTCACTTTGAAGATTACTACATCTTGATCTTTGAGTACCCGGTTTAATCCTTTATGTTATTCATATATATTTTATGAAATCTAATTTCTTAAAATATAAAATTTAGTAACTCTTTATTAAAGTGGTTAGGCCTAATACTCTGAATAACCAAACTCATTAAACTTATCTCAATGAAATATTTTACATCTCTATAAAGTGACTATGAATTTCATCTTAATAATATGTGTTCCTTCAACATTATGTTTGGTTGCCCAATACACTGAGGTTTTGACCGTTTACCTAGACCTCACTCATGATATATTAAAGCAACCTACATTTCATGATTGGGTTCACTATTCTCTTAGGATTGAGAGTTTATGTAAATGAGAAGTCGTGTGATATATTATTCGTTTGACAGTTGTTAATAGAATAATAAATCTCACAGCGGTTTAATTCAATATGTTTTATACACTTAAAACATATTAATATATCAACTAGAAGTATCCACTTCCATTATCAAGCCAAATCATCTTAATTGACATGTTATAGTATTCGCAGATGAAATGCCCAATTTCATCACCGATTACGAACTAAGATTTTAAGTTTACAAAGAATTTGTGATTTATATCTTTTGTGACTAAATCACATAAATCACATACTATGCATCTCAAAGACTATATGATAATGTCCAAACATTCATGCTACCATTATCTTAGATAATAATAAAACAAGTTTATTACATAGAACATAATGTCATACATGGCATACAATAGGATTTTAGGGCACTAATTTTAATAATCTCCCACTTGCCCTTAAAGACTATTGCGCATTAATGTAACTCCCATTCCTTCCAGGTGTGACTCAAAAGTCTTCTGGGGCAAAGCTTTGGTAAAGGAACCTGCTAGATTATTTGCACTATCAATCATTGCTACTACCACATCTCCCCGAGCCATAATGTCTTAAATAATATGATACTTTCTTTCTATGTGATTTCCTTTCTTATGATTCCTTGGATCTTTGGATTGTGCAACTGCTCTACCATTGTCACAGAACAAAGTGATTGGAACTTGCTTCGTTCTCATGACACCAAAATCATAAAGGAATTTCTTGAGCCATACAGTTTCTTTTGCTGCTTCACAAGCAGCAACATATTCAGCTTCCATTGTGGAGTCAGTAATACAAGATTGCTTAACATTCCTCCAACTTACGGCTCAACTTCCCAAGGTGAACACATAACCTACAGTGGATTTTCTAAAATCAAGATCTAACTAAAAATTAGAATCTGTGAAACCAATAGGCATCAAATCCTCACATCAGTAAACAAGCATATAGTCTATTGTTCTCCTTAGATACTTAAGAATATGCTTTAAAGCCTCCCAATGTTTTGGTCCTGGATTTGATTGATATCGGCTAACTATGCCTACTGAATAACATATATTTGGCCTAGTGCATAGCATGGCATACATGAGCCTCTCCATTGCTAAAGCATATGGAATTGTCTCATTGTCTTTTCCTCTTCAAGAGTTTTAAGCCTTTGGTCATCAAACAGAGTGATAGTTCAAAATGTGTATAAAACACCCTTGAACATTTGGACTCCAAATTATAAAATATCAATTCAAACTTATAATCAAACAATTAATGTGCGGATTATAAGCCAATCACAGAATTGATAACTAATATAAGCCAAACATAAACACATCCATAATAATAAATATAAGGCAAAGATAAAGGGAAAGAAGATGCAAACACACAGACAACACACGATTTGTTATCGAAGAGGAAACTGAAGTCTTCAGCGTAAAACCTCTCTGCCGCCCTTCAAGTGGTAAATAATCTACTAAAAAATGTAGTTGGGATACATGAACAGCAGAAGACCCTCCAACCTTAATCTACCCAAGTACCTAAGCCCTCCAAGCTTCTTACTCCAACGAAGTTACGCCAAACCTATTTTTTCTTTAGCGTCCCGGATTCCACTACTATACCATAGCATCAACCAATGTATACAGGTTCCTTCCAAACTACTTCCCTTAGCACCAAATGAACCTTCTCACAAACGTGGGTGTGGTGAGATAAAGATTTGGTCAATGGCCTCTCAAGGATGTGACAATGGAGAGGAAGAGAGTAGAGGAATTTGTAGAGTCTCTAAGGTAAAGATTGGGATGAGGCAATCTTCTTTTTCTCTAGGGTTTCTCTCACAAAAATTCTCTCTGGAAGCTCTCTTAAAATCGTGGGTATAAGGGTTTATAGTAGGGTGAGAAAGGAATACGAAGAGATAGTTTTTGCCAAACAGGGTAAATTGGCGGCTTGGTCTCGTGGCTTGTCCAAGTCACGAGTTCAAGTCGTGACGTAACGGCCTGGCCAGCCTGGGACTTTTATCCTGTAGTGTGACGGCTGGCACTACCCTTCAGCTTCCCTGTGTGCATCTCACATGCCTGCATTTGGCGGCTTGTAACCACAAGCCACCTGCGAGTCCTAGCCGCGAAGCTCTGCTTCTTTGCACATACTTGAACTTTTCTTCACATCTTCTCACACACTACCCTTGCAATAATCTCACCTAAATACAGGGTTACTAAGTGCTAAATTACAAGCAAATTGGCACGGAATAAAGCCAACAAGATGATTGATAAATTTCAACCTTACAATTTCCCCCTTTGACTATTCCGTGACAAAACCCTAAAACAAACTCTAGACTTAACGCGTGAGTTGGGAATAGTTGAAAAACTCACTCACACCTAACTCTAGAATCTATGAAGCTTTTGAACCATAAGAACAAGTATCTCCTGAAACACAACAACACAATAAGTTCATTGTATACAAAAACTTGTAATGCATATGGAGCAAGCATAATGCAATCATGCACAATGAAGTAAAGCAATAAACCATGGCAAGACCAAAACATGCAATCACTATAACTAAGTGATCACAACGCTCATTCACACTTGGAATGAACATCCGGACATTTAAGATGACAAACACGAGGCAAATCACTTGAATGACCAACACTCAACCAATGCACAATACATGAAGTATGTGCATCTAGGAAAAATCCTACACGGGCACAAGAGTGATAGTACTTCACAAAGAATGCATAGCATTTGGTTAGAAGTACTGATTTAACAAAGCACAAAAGCTGCATAAAGCATGGCACAAACCACAAAGGCCTACAAGAGTGCATAAACAAACCCTTAAAGCTTACATAAGCAACATGGGTACAAAAAAAAAAAAAAAAAAAAAAAAACCAAAAACCTTAAAACCTACACAATTAGCAGAGGTACAAACCAACACATAAAGAAAGATGTGCTGAATAAATCCAAAGTGGATACTGAAATATAATATGGTAGAAGCTAAAGATAGACAAAAGAAATAAACAAAAGCCTGTTAGCTGAAATCTCCCCCTTTCGTTGAGCTCCCCCTGCCAACAGCATCTCCCCCTTTTTGTCATGGAATAGCTAGACTTCATCATCTTCTAGCTTTCTCTGAATTTGATCCAATTGAGCTTGGAGAGAAGTGAACTTCGTATCCCACTGAAGATTGAGATGGTGCAAGATGGATGTAAGTCCTGACATCTTTGTACCCAGCTCATTGACAGGTGTTACAATAGAGTCTAGCTTGTCATCGGTGGTGAAAGAACGGGAGTGCGAACCACTATAGGACGTTGAAGCTTCTGTTTTGATTCCTTTCTTGCTATGGCCAATGCTAGCGTTGAATGTACGCATGTTAATTGGACATGGTTTTGGGCATGGAAATTCATTTTCAGAGGGATGGATCCCTTTTAGCTTCAGAATCCTTGAAATGAGGCAGCAAAAAGAATGCAGATCCTTGACTCTGTTCGTAGAACAGTTTTGCGAAGGATATGAAATATATGTGTACATATATCAATCTCAACATCAGAAATCAGATCATGAAGGAACAATGCCCATCCGAGGTTCATATATCCTGTGCTGGATAATGGATACAGGTTGTGAATCATGACAATCGTAAGCACCCTTAATTTTGGAGGAAGAGATGAAACAATGACTGAGTTCCCATTTGAGGAAAACTCCAGATCTTTTCCAAGAACAGCTTTAAGTAATTCCTCATCTGGATGGAGATCATCATAAACTGGTGAGGCCCTAAGCATTGGCAGGTTGATTTGCAGGATTTCTACTAAGTATGTGGGAGATACCGAGAAACTCTTTCCTCTAACCCAGCACTTAAGTTTGTCTCCATCGACAATTGCATTGGCATAAAATTCTTTTACCATATTTTCATATGCATCATCAAGGTCGGAGAGGAGATAATTCCAATCCTTGCAGGCAAACCATTGAGGTGTATTGGTGTCAAAGAGAGAATGTTGGTCAAAGACTCTTTCAATCAATGGTGTAGCCTTTTTGAAGTAATTTTCAAAAATCTGTTGTAGGGGAGAAATCATCAATTTCAATGGCAGGTTCTTTCCCTTTGCTGCCTCCTTTCACAGCAGATCTCTTGAATGGAGACATTTTGTTACTGCAACATGATTTAACACATACAAGAGATATCAGACAAGACAACAAACATTATTAGCAATGTGTCATTTTCATACCATGGATATTGAAGAAAACCCTAAACACATGAGATTTAGGTTCAAATCATGACAATGTGACTGTGTATACACCCAATAACCAAAGAAGGTACACAAGGTAGAGAAAATAAGTGTAGAGATTATCACAAATAGACACTACAAACATTAAATCAAAAACCCATGTTCAAACATGATACACCATAAACCATAATAAATTAGCACAAATCAAACAAAAATCCCAACACAGTAGGTATGAAGGAAGAGGAAGAAAACCCATACCTTTTTGATGAAGATTTGAGAAGAAATGATGCAGAAATGGATGATTTTCAGAGAAATACTCGGAGTGTTTGTGAGAGTGAAATGAGGGAAGACAATGAACAATCACAATAAGTACGAGGGAAAAATTGAAAATCATTTTAAAATTGTCTTCAAAACGCAAAACACGTGTTTTTCACAATTTGATCAAGTCGCCAGTAAGTCGCCAGGGTAAGCCGCGAAACACTATGAAACAGGATTCTTGAAAAATCTTCTAAGTGTTTTTCGCAACTGGAAGATCTACCAGGGAGAGAGTCGCGAGCTGAGCTACGAAAATCTCTGTGTACCCCTCACGATTGGACCTTCCACCCGCGAACAAGTCACCACATTGAGCCGCGAAATATGCAAAAACCCAAATTTTGAAAATTTTTCTAAGTATTTTTCACGCCTAGGTCATTAACTCACCAGTAAGCCACGAAGAATCTCTGAGTGGGCTCGCGACAGGGGCTTGCGACTGGGCCTACTCGCGACTGAGTTGTCGAAACAGGGTAACACTGTTTTTTGAAAATTTTGACTATTTTGTAAAAAAAAAAAAAAAAAAAAAAAAAAAAAAAAACTTTCCAAAAACAAACTAAAACACTCAAAAATCTTTTTGTGTTTGATCAACAAAGATTGAGCTTGTGAAAAGCATATTTAATCAAGTACAATTACACAAATGAATATGACATTCATTGAACATAGACTTGTGTGTTGTGTGTGGATATAAAAATTGAGATAGTCCTTAGTCTAATGTGAAGTTTCAATGATCAATTCAATCAAGGCATACACAACTAGCACTAGATAATGTGACCTATCTCAATTATAGAAACATGCATATATGACCTCCCACAAGCACTTGATAACAATTCTTTGAAGCTTTTCATTTGGTTCCATATTCAACATATCATTTGCACTTTTTGAGCAAAGAAACTTTCCTTTTGAGATAGAAGCCTAAAATTTTTGATATTTCAATTGATGAGTTAGCCTTTTTGGGCATCAAACATTTCAATTTGGTCGCTTTCCCTTTTTCCTAGTCGAATACTAGTATGTGCGATAGGCTTTTGTAGCTCTATATCTCTTTTCATTTGGAAATTTACATTTAGAGAGCTCTTTTAAGCATAAAAATAAAAACTGGGAAGATATATAGGCATGAGTCTATGCATGTCTCAAGATCAACAAAACCATTCACTAATCATTCATGACAAGGTTGAAGATCTATTTACAACAGTCATATAGATTTTAGAATTTCTTCCACAATGATATGAGTGCATAAGAGACAAGCTACGCTCGTTAATTGCACAAAGCCATCAGTACAAAGGTACAAGGCAAAACATGCTTTGAGACAAAACTCAACAAAGCTGATCAAACTTTTTGAATTTTCTACTTTTTATGTGTTTTTGGATTTTTGACATAAAAGCATTAAAAGATTGATCAAAAGCATAACAAAAATGTAAAAACGTTTGAACCAAAGACAAAAACACACAAAATTACAACCTAAAAGCTAGCAAGAAGCACACAACTAAGCATAATCATAAACATGGGAAGTATTGATGCATGGACATGTTGTAATGCTTATGCATGAGTACCCTTCGTCACCCACATGTCACATGCTTTTGGGGTGATATCCTTGACGGATCGGGTACAAGAGTTAGGATTGTCAAACCTTCATGTAAAGCTTTCTAGGCAATTGGTGAAAGCACCGATCATCTTCATCACGTCCGTCATTCCTGGATCACGATTTTGACTTCTTGGTTGCTCACCACCCCAAGACCTATTGTCGTTTCTTCTTCCTCATGACCGAGGAGCACTTGCGTTGTTCACTGCTCTCAGCTTATGATAGTTGGATCGTGTATGTCCTTGTACTCCACAATAGTGACAGAGATAGTTCATTCTAGGACCCTACTGAGATTTTGGAAGTGATCTTCCTCTAGCTCCATATCTGGAGTTTGAGTGATTGTGGGACTTATTGAACACCCGTTGATCAGCCACATTGTTCATCTTCTCAGCTTTAATTTTCTCAGGAATAGACTTATTCACAATCATCTCTTTAGCCTTTACAAGCTTCACTTCTTTGTTAGCCATGGCTGATGTGCTACTCCCTCTGATGTAACCCAACCCGGACTTATCTAAGGAAGGTTTTTGAGATAAAATAACATCTTCTAATTTCTGACTAGAGACTCTCTCTATCTCGGCATAAGCTTGCACCATCTCTTGCTCAAGATATCTTACTTTGGTATAAGCTTCCGACAGCTTACCATTTAGTGTCTCAATTTCACACTTTGCCTCCTTGTATCGTGCCAGAAGACTTCTGAAATCTTCCTCAGCCTTCTTCATCTTCTTAATGGCTACATTAGCCACCTTAGCATATTCATCAGTCTTCTCAAGGAGTGAGTTGTAAGTCTCTTGCAATCCTATTGCTTTTTCAGCTTCCTCATCTTTAGACTCCCCACCTTTTCCAATAGACTCCAAATCAAAATGTTCTCCAAACTCCTTCTCAAGTGAACCAAATCATTTGATGACTCCACATGTGCAATGGTCATGAATGCGGAGTAGTTTCCTTCTCCGTCACAACTCTCTTCAGAATCAGAACTCGAAGAGTCTATATCACTTAGCGTTGTGGCATACACCTTGCCTTTCCCTCTCAAGAAATTTGGACACGCCTTCTTGATATGCCCATGGCCATTGCATTCAAAACACACAATGTCTGAAGGAGATTGAGAATCCTTCCCTTCACTTTTGTTAAAGTCTTTCCTATCACCTCTTGAGGATGGAAACTTCCCTCTGTTGAATGGTTTCCTGCTATTCTTCATCTTCAGAAATTTTCGGAAGTTTTTCACAAGGTATGATACTTCCTTCTCCATTCCATCTTCTTCGGAAGGATCATCCATTCTTTCGGTGATGGTTTTAAGAGCAAGCGATTTACTCGTTTTGTGGGAAGGCAGTCCAAGCTCGTACGTTGAAAGTGACCCAATGCGCTCTTGGATCTTAATTTCATCCAAGTCCTTGCTTTCCTCTATAGCTGTGACTTTGGGTCGAAAGCTCTTCGGTAAGAACCTCAAAATTTTTCTCACCACCTTAGTATTCTCAATCTTCTCACCAAGATTGAGCTTAGCAATAAAAATTTCGTTGAGCTTCCTATAGAATGAATCAAACGATTCATCTTTACCCATCTTGAGCTCTTCAAACTTGGTGGTAAGCATTTAGAGCATTGTGTCCTTCACCTTCTTAGTCCCCTCATAAGTTGTCTCCAAAATCTTCCAAACTTCCTTGGCCACTGTCATGTGGGATATCCTGTGGAATTCATCTGGAGACACATCACAAAATATAGCATTTAAGGCCTTACTGTTAGCATTGGCTGCTGCAAAGGCTGCCTTATCCCAGGTGAATTTTTTAGCCTCCGACCTGGTCTAACCTATTTCAACCGCATCCCATACGGTGTTATCAATAGAGCATAGAAATGCCCTCATTCTAACTTTCCAGAAAGCATAATTATTCCCATAAAAAAATGGTGGACCATTGAAAGATTGAGACCTATCCATCTCAACAAGGGGTCAAGGATCACACTTAGGTATTTAAACCACAACAAGTGTACCCGCTTTAATACCAATTGATAGTTCAAAATGTGTAAAAAATACCCTTGAACGTTTGGACCCCAAATTATAAAATATCAATTCAAACTTATAATCAAACAATTAATGTGCGGAACATGAACATAAGCCAATCACAGAATTGATAACTAATCTAAGCCAAATATAAACACATCCATAATAGTAAATATAAGGCAAAGATAAATGAAAAGAAGATGCAAACACACGGACAACATACGATGTGTTATCGAAGAGGAAACCGAAGTCCTCGGCGTAAAACCTCTCCGCTGCCCTCAAAGTAGTAAATAATCCACTAAAGAATGTAGTTGGGATACATGAACAGTAGAAGACCCTCCAAGCCTAATCTACCTAAGTACTTAAGCCCTCCAAGCTTCTTGCTCCAGCGAGGTTACGCCGAACCTATTTCTTCTTTAGCTTCCCGAATTCTGCTACTATACCATAGCATCAACCAATGTATATTGGTTCCTTCCAAACTGCTTCCCTTAGCACCAAATGAACCTTCTCACAGACGTGGGTGTGGTGAGATAAGGATTTGGTCAATGGCCTCTCAAGGATGTGACAATGGAGAGGAAGAGAGTATAGGAATTTGTAGAGTCTCTAAGGTAAAGATTGGGGATGAGGCAATCTTGTTTTTTTCTAGAGTTTCTCTCACAAAAATTCTCTTTGGAATCTCTCTTAAAATCGTGGGTATAAGGGTCTATATATAGTAGGGTGAGAAAGGAATACGAAGAGACAGTTTTTGCCAAACAGGGTAAATTGGCGTGTCCAAGTTGCGAGTTCAAGTCGCGACGTAACAGCTGGCTAGCCTGGGACTTTTGTTAGTGCGACAGCTGACGCGACTCTTCAGCTTCCCTATGTGCATCTCATGTGCCTACATTTGGTGGCTTGTAGCCGTGAGCCATTCGCGAGTCCTTACTGTGAAGCTCTTCTTCTTTGCACATACTTGAGCTTTTCTTCACATCTTCTCACACACTACCCTTACAATAATCCTACCTATATACAGGGTTACTAAGTGCTAAATTACAAGCAAATTGGTACGAAATAAAGCCAATAAGATGGTTGATAAATTTCAACCTTACACAGAGGAACTCCATGTCTAAAAGGAAGCAATCCTTTCTTGGAGTTTTGCATGCTAAAACTTGCTAGAAACATCTATATATCCATCTTATGACAAGCCTAACATTCTATTCTTTCGATCACGCCAAAGCTTGATCCCTAGAATATAGTTAGCTTCGCCCAAGTCCTTCATATCAAATTGGTTTGACAACCAAATCTTTACTGATAACATTACCCCTACATCGTTTCCAATGAGTAGAATATCAACATAAAGTACTAGGAACATTACTACTTTATCTTGATGTCTCTTGTACACACATGGTTCATCAAGATTGCGTTCAAAACCAAATGACTTGATTGCTTGATCAAATATGATGTTCCATGATCTAGATGCTTGTTTAAGTCCATAAATGGACTTTTCCAACTTTCATACCATATGCTCTTGGTTCTTTGCTATGAAACCTATTGGTTGCATCATATAAATTTCTTTATCAAGATTGCCATTTAGAAAAGCAGTCTTGACATCCATTTGTCAAATCTTATAATCATAATGAGTAGTAATGGACAAGAGAATTCTGTTAGATTTAAGCATGGCTACTAGCGAAAAAGTTTCTTCATAATCAATAACTTCTTTTTGTGTATACCCTTTCGCCACTAGTCTTGCCTTAAAGGTTTCAACCTTTTCATCTATCCCTCTCTTCCTCTTGTAAACCCATTTGCAACCAACAGGTTTAATGCCATTAGGAACCTTTACAAAATCCCAAACTTGATTGGAATACATAGAATCCAATTTAAATTTCATAGCTTTGACCCAATGATGTACATTTATATCTTTCATTGCCTCTTTTTAAGTGTAAGGATCGGATTCAGCCACTTCTAAGATAGCTTCATAAGTTTTTCCTAGACTTATAAATCTTACAGGTGGCCTAATAATCCTCCCACTACGACGAGGCCTAAGCATGATTGGAACATACCCCAATTTGTTTAATTGTGTGATGTGTGTGGGTGTAAGTGTGTGATGAGTCCTACATCGGGTATTTACTAGGTTGAATTGGGCTTTATTAACAACTGCAAGGAGCCTCAATTGTGACTAATCCTTTTAAGGTATAGTGCAGATGTGGCTAGCATTTTTCCTTAGGTTGTTATCAGAGACACTACCTTACAAAGTGGGCCCTAATGAGGACGTTAGGAATTTAAGTGAGGGAGATTGTGATACCCCAATTTGTTTAATTGTGTGCTGTGTATGGGTGTAGGTGTGTGATGTGTCCCACATCAGGTATTTACTGGGTTGAAATGGGCTTTATTAACAACTGCAAGGAGTCTTAATTGTGACTAGTCCTTTTGAGGTATAACGCAGATGTAGCTAGCGTTTTTCCTTGAGTTGTTACATAGACAACAAAAAATTCATTGATGACAATAACTCTACATCATTCTAAATGATTAGAATGACAACAACATACATTAATAAATTTATTATCCTGTATAACTTTTACACACATAAGGCCTTTTAACGCTTGATCAAAATTAAGCAATTTGATTGCTTGATCAAAGATGATATTTTATGATGTAAATGCTTGCTTTAGTCCATAAATGGACTTTAAGCAACTTGCATACTAAACACTACTGGTTCTTTTCTATGAATAAGTCTAGTTATATCATGAAAGCTCAAAAATGTGTTGAAAACATAAGAGCTGTTTAGACCCCCAAAATAAAGTTACGGCTTGATTGATTTTACACTAACTTAATACTAAGTGCGGAATAGTGTAAAAGCCAGTGGATGAATAAAAAAGCTACTCTAATCCATAATCAAAGCAGCATAGTAGTAAAATAGAATATAAAAGAGTAGGGAAGAAAGATGCAAACACAAGACAACACACAGATATGTTATCAAAGAGGAAACCGAAGAAGATGGAAAACCTCTCTGCTGCCCTTCAAGCAGTAATCGATCCACTAGACAATCAATTAGGATACATGAGTTAGTAAGCGACCCTCCAAGCCTAATCTACCCGATATACCTAAACCCTCCAAGTTCCTACTCCAATAAGGCTTCTTAGAACCGTGTCTTGTCTAGCTCTTCAGATCCCACAACAAACTCTATGTTGCATTTGCCATCCTTGACTTCTTCCAATGCTTCCCAGCAGCTCTAAAACACTCTCAATACTCTAAATAGGTGTGGGTTGTGTTTGGGTACAAATCTTCTCTCAAGGTATGACAATAGAAGAGGGATGGAGAAGAGGTTACAATGATTTCTCACTAAGAATGAATAGCTCTCTCTCAAAAAGATGGGTATGTGTGTTGTAGAAAACCTATCTAGGGTTTTTCTCTCTGAATTGGCCTTGTTTACATTTGTAGGTAATGATGGTATATATAGTATAGGTGAAGGGTAAGAAAGTCACTCTTTAAAATCCTCCAAGCAGAATGTTTCGCGACTATCTCGTGGGAAGGCCTTACCCGCGAGAAACTCACAAAAATGACAGTCTGGCACGACTCTTCAGCTTCTAGTCATATGCTTTTCACATGGCTCTTTTGCGGGTTAGCTTTTCGCGAAATCTACTAATCTTCAATTAAGCTTGAGTCTTCACCAACTTAATACTAAACCCAATACAATAAAATTCCACAAAATACAAGGAACAGAATAAAAGCAATTACAACACTTTTTCTTATGGAATAAAGCCAACATAAAACATAGTTGTGCGGGTACACTTGTTTTGGTTTCATTACCTAAGTGTGATCCTTGACCCCTTGTGTGTTTTGCCATAAATAGTGTTTTGTATGCTTCTATGGATGTTTGTGAGTGTAATATGCCATGTGTTTGTGAAAATACCTCTATGAGTGCTAATCCTCATATTTGTGATGACATGTTACTTGAATTTATGGGTGTTGTTGACAAACTCTCGAAGAAAGGAGCTAAGAAGTTTCAAACGAATTTGAGCAAGTTCATTTGTGAAAAGGACGGTTTGATTGCTAAGCTCAATGAATCCAATAAATTGGTTGAAAAATATAAGAAGCTTGCTAAAACTTCTCTTGAAAAGATGAAAGAGTTTGATATCATGAAAGTTTTGGTTACTTGCCAATCTTGTGCATTAATCTTGCATCATAGTACTCACCATGATAAATACCCCATCAAGGGTGCAAAAGCCATTTTTTTTTTTTTTTTGAAAATGGTAGGTTCATGTTAAATAACAAGGATGTAAACTAACCCGATTTTGGTGTTATGTTTCCACATTGTCAAATGCACCCCGTTTCTTTCACTTCCTATTCTTTCTTACGATCAAAAGATTGCTAAAAAGAAACAGTTTAAGCTACGACCACGTCATGATCCCATCATCATTAGATCTTATGTAAGAGAGATGTCTACTAGTGATACTTCTCCCTATGAGGAAAATGCTTAGGAAATTGCTCATCTGAAGGAGTAAATGGTAGAAATGATGGTATGATGCAACAACTGGTTGTAGGAGAAGGACAAAACTCCTCTGCTCATAGTCAGGGAGGTCCCTGAACTGGGAATGAAAATCAGCCCCCACCAGAACAGGATCAGGGCCACAATATGATAGGCTAAAAATGGATTGACCTTATGGCAAATTAATGAATTAATTACCCAAGTTGATTAATTAAGTTAGTTTAACATGTAACAACGTGGTAGCACAAACAAATCACCAACTAAGATAAATGCAGCGAAAAATAAATTTGACATAGGTGATTTGTTTATGATTGGGGAAAACCACCGAGGCAAAACTCCACTAGGTGAATTTAAGGTCACCACTCTCGAGAATCCATTATTATCAATAGCAAGCGGTTACAAGTAAAAGGAATCCCAGTACTTAATACTAACCTACAGTTGAACACTTACCCCAATACCCAAATTGGACTTGTATTGTAGTGGTGATCTCTTCGTTCAATGCACAAATCCTAGTACGTAACTAACCAATGATGCACATATCCTAGTACGTGACTAACACACCAACTTGAGGAAGATGTTGGCTACAAAGTTCTTCAATTCATCAACAATGAAGATCAGGAAGCTCCTTGGTCACAAAACCCTTAGCGTAAAGACACAGTAGCTTCTACAAAGAATATGATGAACTAGGGAAAATACTCATGGATATGTATGTAATCAGATCTAGAATTTCTAATTTCATAATTCTCGATAGATACAACTTGCGTTGAGCTTTTGTCGAGCTTCAGCAGTAATTCTCGATAAAAGGATTTTGTCGAGACTTCTGTTGAGCTTTAATAAGCAGCACATTCTTCACTTGTTTCTTGGTCAGATTTTCATGGCTTTAATACTAAACATGAACACTTGTTTCTTGAAGTACTAAACCCATCCTAGATCTACCCAATTATAAGTAAACTGTGTTTTGTCAAAGGATTAGCCAATTACATAAATATGTCCCTAACACAATATACTGCCCCAAGGCAATGACCAAAAAATAGATCCTTCTAAGGATAAGACCCCTAAATTTGGGTATGGTCAAGTCAAGAGCCAAGTGGAAACTCAAACTGAGAAGCTTCGAATCATAGAGGGCTCCAGCACCCATGGAAGTGTTGATCTAAACAGTTTGACCAACTTCCCTCAAGTCATTATCCCTTCCAAGTTCAAGGCGCCAAAGTTCGTCAAATATGATGGTACTGGAGAACCTTGTGCACACTTACGCATGTTCTGTAGGAAGATGGCTCCTTATAGGGATAATCACCCTTTGCTTTGCCAGATTTTCCTTGATAGTTTAACCGGCCTTGCGGCCATGTGGTACGTGAGACTGGAAAAGACCTCTAGCTGGGGGGAAATGGCTAACATTTTCCTAGAATACTACAGGTTCAACACCGAGATAGCTCTCAACCGCACGGTCCTTATGAGAATAGAGAAGAAGAGTGGGGAGTCTTTTCAAAAATATGTCCAGAGGTGGCGTGAGTTAGCCACATAAGTGCAACCCCCAATGATGGAAAATGAGATGATTAAATGGTTTATTGACAACCTTAAGCCTCCTTACTATGAAAAGATGATCAGCACCCAAGTCACTCATTTTGCTAGCCTCATCCCTATTAAGGAGCGTATTGACAAGGGTATTAGGAGCAAGAAGATCGTGGAGCCCGAATCCTTGACTTTCATGGTTGAACAACAAATTAAGAAAATGACTGGTTGTAAGACTAAGGAAGCTGATGTGCACATGGTCGACAATGCTTCAGGAAAGTCTAGGGGTATTACTACTGCTTATGCAATCCCAGTTGCTAGACCTTATTAGCAACAGGTTCAGTCTACTCAAGCACCTAACTGAGCCTTTATTTATAAAGGGAGGCTAGACCCACCTCATCTCCTTAAGAGGGAAAGCTGGAAGTATACTTCATTACCCATGGCCACGGTAGATCTCTATGCTTACCTGCTGGAAAGAAAGCTAGTAACCCTGATGTTTGCAAGGCCCAGAAAAGGTCTTCTCCCACCCAGATTTGATTTGTCCAAGAAATGTGAACACCAATTTAGGATCGAAGGGCATACCCTTGAAGAATGTTACCACTTGAGAGATCGTGTCCAGGATCTCATTGACAACAAGTTGATACAATTCGATAATGCAGCCACTTCGAACATCATCACCAACCCTTTACCTCCCCATCAGGAAAAGAATGTAAGCGCCATCATCACAGTGGAAGAAAAGGTCCCAGATTTCTCCTCACCATCATTCCCATGGAAGGCCACGCTCTAAGCCTTGGTCCAAGAGAGCCGCCTTGAACTTAAAGGTATGGGAACCCCAGGATTTGATTGGGCAATCTACTCATTTTGTGATAGTGGAGACAGGCATGCCTTGTTTGATTGTAGAGTGCTCCGAGCACAGGTTCAAAGTTTAGTTAATCGTGGTATTATCTGGAGCAAAAGGAAAATTACTAGGACAAGGTACTAGCTGCAATGCTATATCAACTGGGTCAAGGAAAGATTAGGAAGAATAACTACAAAAACGCCTTGGTAAGGTTACTTCAGTACCTCCTTCTTCAGTAGTCATTGAGGAGATTATAGAATCACTTGCAGATTTAGGTTCATTAGATTCAGGAAAAGGGCAAGCCTTGCTAGCCATCAAGGGATTCACTCCTCTAGTTCTTGCATTGCCTATAGTTGCAGGGCCAGCTTCATCATTTGCTCAAGAGGAAAACACCATTGTCCCTGCCATCCAAGGTTTTGATCCTCTTATTCTGCCAAAGCCTGCCTTAGGAATCTTTGGGGTATTCGGCTTAAAAGTCCTTGAAGCCATTCTGCCAAGTCTAGTGGTCATTGATATGAAGATGTTCTCTATAGCACCCAATTTGCAAACTCAAAAGGGTGTTATCATTCGTATGCCGAAGCCGTTCCCTTATGAGGATAACCATCGTGTCCCTTGGGAATACGATGTGTCCTTGATCTCCACTCGAATAGGAAAGGAGGAGGTCTGCTCCAATACCTATCTAGGTCTATCTAAGCTTACTAGGAGTGGTCACTACTATACTCTCGAGAAGTTAGAAAAGAGAAGGAAAGAGATCAGCAAGGGTACAGTCAAACCCGTCAGGAATAAAGTCATAACTAAAGAAGCTGAGGAATTCTTGAAAATTATCAGAAACTCAGAATACGGTGTCATTCAGCAGCTAAACAAGTTGCCATCTCAGATTTCTATCTTGGAGCTATTGCTATCCTCTGACGTCCACCGTGAGGCTCTCTTAAAAGTCTTGAAAGAGACATGTTCCTACAGGTGTCACAGAATCTTCCTCTGAGGGTATAGTCTCAATGGTGTTGGCCACTAACCAGATTTCCTTTACAAATGATGAGCCATCACTAGAAGGTAGAGAGCATACTTTGCCTATGCACATTATGGTAAAGTGTAAAGATATGATCATCTCCAGAGTGCTAATTGACAATAGATCAGCCTTGAATGTTTACCCAATTTCTACAATAGAGAGCCTAGATGTGGATACTTCTCTTATCATCAGAGTCTTTAATGGGACTCTTCGGGAGGTGCAAGGTGAGATTGAGTTAATGACTAGGGTTGGCCCCAGGTCTTTCATAGTCATCTTCCAAGTCATCAAGGTGGATTCGCCATATAATATGCTCCTAGGGAGGCCTTGGCTACACGCCACGGGTGCAGTTGCTTCTACCTTTCACCAAAGGCTCAAGTTCTCCTTCGAGGATCAAGTGATCACTATTATGGTTAAAGAGCCCTTAACCATTTTCAAGGAGACTTCTATCCCATACATTGGTGCTAATGCCTTTCTAGAGGCAATTTTCCACAATTTCGAGCTAGTCTTTATGATTTCCAGAGCTTCGGAACTCAAGTCAACATGGCTTTTCGCTACTTTAATGGTTGTCAAGGAGATGCTCAAATTTGGCTATCAGTTAGGCCAAGGCCTCGGTGCTGTAGGACATAGGAATGCTTCTTTGATTAAACTCCCAGACAACAAAGGAGGATTCAGTCTAGGCTACGACCCCTTTGATAAAGAACTTTTCCAAG
This sequence comes from Quercus variabilis, assembly GCA_030445155.1. NCBI lineage: Eukaryota > Viridiplantae > Streptophyta > Magnoliopsida > Fagales > Fagaceae > Quercus > Quercus variabilis. Next base: position 42,396,704 of record CP129446.1, on the reverse strand, counting down.
CTTCCAGAGGAAAGAAAAGGAAGTGCATTGGCCAAGGGATGTCTATTCCCCATATTAGGGTCACTTTTTTGGCTTCAACTGAGGTCATCAGATTAGAAATGGCACAGGAATCATGCGAGGAAGAATTAGATCTAGCTTGTCTCATCTGCTTATGCCTTGAAGAATTCTCAATGAATGCCATCATATCCCTCGGGGATGATTCGAATTCTACTATTCGGCACTGTGTACTAGGCGAGACAGCAAGCCATTGGACCATGGAGCCCTACTTTGTGGTTGCACTGGCTGGGTAAAGAGTATTCCATCATTGTGTGGTTGGGTCCTCCAATTGCCCGAAAGAGTTGGAATAGCATTTCTACTTTGTTTTACATGTTTATTTCTTACTTTCTGCATTCCTTATTAGCGTTTCCCCAGTTTATTTCCCCAAAAAAAAAAGTTATTTCCCTTTTTATCATTATCAAGCATAAACTATGTTATCCCCCTGTCTATAACTCGTTAATGAAAATTATCCAGCGTACTATTTAGGAAATCCTTGCATTTATATCTTTATTTTCTTTCCTATGAAGATATGTGTGCAAATTGTCCTATGTTTCTCTGCATATGTTCCATTCTATAGGATCTATTCTGATTCCCAAGCGGGTACATCGTTCTGTTGACATAACTAGGATATTGATGAAATGAATGAGACAATAGAGTTGGATCATGATATTGAAGGATTAGAAAAAATTCCAAGTTTGCCTCGTGATATTTCGGAAAGAGAAAAAAGTGGTTAACCTTGCCAACGAAGGCGAGAATGAAAAACTCATCAAGATTGGTGTAAACTTTCCTAAAGACATGAAGCCTGAGCTCATAGCGCTACTTAAGGAATTTAAAGAGATATTTTCTTGGTCCTACCAAGATATGCTAGGGTTGGCTACTGAGATTGTCATGCACAGAATTCCAATTAAGCCAGAATGCCCTCTAATGTGGTAAGCCCTTCGAAGGATGAGATCTGAGATCATTTTGAAGATCAAAGAAGAAGTAGAAAAATAGTTGAAAGCTGATTTCCTTTCGCGATAGCCTACTCAGATTGAGTCGCCAACACTGTTCTCGTGCCTAAGAAAGATGGGAAAGTACGCATGTGCGTCGATTACAAGGATTTGAACCGAGCTAGCCCTAAGGATAACTTTCCATTGCCACATATCGATATCTTGATCAATAATACCGCTACCAATATGTTCTTCTCCTTCATGGATGGATTCTCAGGCTAAAATTAGATCAAAATGGCTGAAAAAGACAAAGCCAAGACAATATTCACCACTCATTGGGGAACCTATGCATATGATGTCATGTTATTCGGCTTAAAGAATGCCGGTGCGACTTACCAATGAGCCATGGTAACCTTATTCCATGATATGATGCATAAAAACAATGAAGTCTATGTAGATGATATGATTGCCAAATCCCACTCTTCCAGGGATAATTTGATAGATTTGAGAAAGCTATTCAAGCGCCCTATCAAGTACAGATTAAGACTAAACCCTAACAAGCGCATCTTCTGATCTAGTTTAGGGAAATTGCTCGACTTTATAGCCAGCCAAAGAGGAATCAAAGTAGACCCAGCAAAAGTCCAAGCCATCCAAGACATGTAGACACTGCAAAGCGAGAAACAGATTTGCAGCTTCTTAGGAAAGGTCAATTACATAGCTCGCTTCATAGTGCAATTGACCGCCACATGTGATCCACTATTCAAGCTCTTGAAGAAGGACACAAAGATAGAATGGACAGCTGAGTGCCAAGCAGCCTTTGATAAGATCAAGCAGTATTTGTTGAACCCTCCTATTTTGGTTCCCCCGATGCCAGGATATCTGATGATCCTTTACCTAGCGGTACAAGAAACCTCTATGGGCTGCAGGTTAGGCTAATTGCCTGAGCCTAACTAAAAGGAAAGGGTGATTTACTACTTAAGCGAGAAGTTCACCAGTTGTGAGATTAACTACATCGCCATTGAAAAGACGTGTTGTGCCCTAGCGTAGGCATCATGCATGTTGTGGTAGTATATGCTCTACTATACCACGGGGCTCATTGCCTGCATGGATCCCATTAAGTACATCTTTTAAAAGCTAGCTCTTACAGGAAAGATCTCTCATTGTCAATGTTACTATTTGAGTTCGAAATTGTGTTTGTGACAAGAAAGGCCATCAAGTGCTAGGCCATAGCTAACTCCTTAGCGGACCAGCCGTTGAATGATCTAGAACTTTTAGAATCCCTCTTCCCTAATGAAGATGTCATGGCAATAGAGCCAAAACCAGACAGTGTGGAACCGTGGCATTGGAAGCTTTATTTTGATGGAGCCACCAATTCTACCAGAAATGAAGTGGGAGCAGTCTTAGTTTCCCCCAAGGTCCAACAAATCCCTATTTCAATCAAGTTGAATTTTGATTGCACCAACAACGTCATAGAATATGAAGCGTGCATAGTTGTCTTGCAAGTGGCCTTAGAGTTTGGTGCCTATGCCTTAAGCGTCTTTGGAGATTCCTTGTTGATCATCTCCCAAATCGAAGGAAAATGGCAAGCTCGAGACACTAAGTTGATTCCGTATCAGAAATGTGTCAACTGCTTGATTCCGAAATTTCAAGACATCACATTTGCTTATTTGCCCCATGTTGGGATTAGTGCCCTTAAATCCTATTGTATGATGCTATGTATTACATTATGTATGACATGATGTGTGACTTAATATTGTAATTAATATAGTTGTTTTATTATTATCTCAAATAATGGTAACATGAATATTTGGACATTATCATTTAGTCCATGAGATGTATAGTATGTGATTTATGTGAAAAGTTACAGAAGATATAAATCACAAGTTCTTTGTAAACTCATAATTTAGTTCGTAGTCGGTGATGAAATTGGGCGTTTCATCTGCGAAGGCTATAACATGTCAACTAAGATGATTTGTCTTAATCATGAAAGTGGCGACTTCTAGTTGATATGTTGATATGTTTTAAGTGTTAAGCCATATTGAACTGGACCGCTGTGAGATTTATTATTCTCTTAATGACTGTCAATTGAATAATAAATCTCACAATTTTTATTCACATGAACTCTTAATTCTGAGAGAATAATGGGCCTGATCAAGTGTAGGCTGCTTTGATATATCAGGAGTGAGATCTAAAGAAACAGTCAAAACCTCAGTATGTTGGGTAGCCACATTTAGTGTTGATGGAATATATATTCTCAAGATGGAAGTTATAGTCTCTTAACGAAGATATAAAATATTCCCTTGAGATAAGTTTAATGGTTTTATTATTTAGAACGTTAGGCCTAACTACTTTAGTAAATAGTTACTGAAGTATATATTTATGAAATCGGATTTCATAAATATATGATGAATAACTTAAAGGATTAAACCGGGTACTCAAAGATTAAGATGTAGTAATCTACAAAGTGGCAGTCTTTATTAATGACTTTGTATTACTATGAATATTTTATGAAGGGGTTGCATGTATAATAAAGTCTTAGGATATAATTTATTAATAAGGCCTAGAGTTCAATTATATTTATATAATGGTATTAAATATAATTAATGGTAACTTTGGACTTGTCAAGAGTTGACAAAAAAGCCCAAGGCCCATTGGAACTAATGCCTTATTTGTTCCCTTTTGGTCCCACTCCAAGCCACATATTAAAGCCCAATTGGAAAGGCCCAAAAGGCTAGCCCAATTAGATAATCAATTATAGGAGTGAAACATACAGAAATTAATAATAATCACAAGTGCATGATTTGTGATGTATGTGAGTATTGGACACTTTCATTCTCTTTAGAACAAACTCATTAATTTTTTGAGAGACCACACATCTTGGGCGTTAGTGGAATTAAAGTGAAGATTGAAAGTCTTCTTAAGAACTTCTGAATTTTGGTTTCGAATTTCACTGCTTCAAGGTACACTCTCTTGTTCTCTAATTCTGAAACTTATATGGCACATGTTAACAATGAATGAAGTAGATTAGTTTAATATATTTTCCGCAGTGTACATGCATAATTCCTACACCCCAAGCACACAACCAGTTTGCAGATGCCTTGGCTACCCTGGCTAGCATGGTCAAGTTATCAGAAGGAGATGATATACAGCAATTGTACATAGAAGTCCGTAGTGTTCTAGCCTATTGCATGAACATCAAAGAATGCATGAGTGTCAAAGTCGAAGCCGACAGAAAGCCATGGTACCATGATATCAAGGCTTATATCAAGAACAGTGAATACCCGTCTGGTGCAACGAATAGTGAAAAGAAGTTTATTTGATGCATGGCTTGCCATTTTTTCTTGAGTGGAGAAGTCTTGTACAAAAGGAATCACGATTCTACCCTACTTCGATGCATAGATGCCTCTGAGGCTAATCATCTGATGGAAGAGATGCATGAATGCTTACATGGAGCTCATGCTAGTGGACCTTTGTTGGCCTGCAAGATTATGAGAGTCGGTTACTACTAGCTCAAGATGGAAAGTGATTGCATTAAACATATTAGGACATGCCACCACTGCCAAGCCTATCAAGACAGGAAGAATGCTCTTCCTCAGCCTTTGAATTCTTTAGCAACACCATGGCCCTTATTAGCTTAGGGTATGCATGTCATCGGACCCGTGATTTCAAAAGCTTCAAATGGTCATGAGTACATCTTAGTGGTCATTGATTATTTTACAAAGTGGGTGGAAGCCGCTTCGTACAAAAGCATCCTTCAAGCAGTGGTAGTTCGGTTCTTGAAACATAACATTATTTGCCACTATGATGTGCCGAGAGAGCTCATTACAGATAATAGGGCGAACCTAAAAAATGGCCCAACAACTCTACCAACAGTTCAAGATTAAGCACAGAAATTCGATCCCCTATCCCTCTCAAATGAATGGTGCAGTGGAAGCTGCTAACAAGAACATAAAGAAAATCTTGGTAAAGATGAAAGACACATACAAGGATTGGCACGAGTACTTCCATGTTTGCTTTGTGCGAATATCGCACTTCTGTTCATACTTGCATGGGTGTGACCTCGTATTCATTAGTATATGGCATGGATGCCATCCTCCTCGCAGTGTTAGAGATTCTGTCTCTCAGGATTTTATCTCAAACAAAGGTGTCAGAAGCTAAATGGGCCCGTTCTCGATATGAACAACAAAACGTGATAGATGAAAAGTGCATGACCACAATCTACCATAGACAATTATACCAACACCGCGTCGAGCGAGCATTCAACAAGAAAGAAGACCCAGGGTCTTTGAAGAAGGCGATCTAGTCTTGAAGAATTGCAACCAAGTGATGCCCAATCACAAAGGAAAGTTTGCCCCAACTTACAAGGGCCTATATGTGGTAAAGAAGGCCTTTTTCGGAGGAGCCTTGATTTTAGCCGACATGGATGGTCATGACTTCAATATGCCCAACAATTCTTGTTGGGAAATTTAGACCACGGTTGATAAAATTAACAAGTTTTAAACCCAAGTTGTTAATTAGATTTATTATGAATAAAACTTGTTAAAACAAACAAAAATCAATATCATGCAGTAGAAAAGTAAATAAGACAAGATATGATGACCCAAGAAAACCAACGAAACAAACTAGCTTCACTGTAAAAAACCTGGGGGAAACCTTCTCGAAAAGCAACCCACTATAGTATAGAGAAGTTTCAGATCTAGTATAATACCTTTGTCCCTAGACTCTATAATCTCCGTAGTTGAACTTACAGTAGAAACCTTTTACCGCTTTAGAACCTCTAAACTCTTCAATATATGAACGCCACCCTTTTCGCACTAATCCCAGTACCTAACTAATCAAAGATGCACGACTCATAGTACGTGACTAACTCACCAACTTGAAGAAGATTGTAAGTGGCAAAGGTCTTCACTTCATCAACAATGAAGATCAAGCAGCACTTTATTATAAAACCCTAAGGCGTAAAAACGCAGTAGCTTCTTTTAGAGAGAATAAGGCATTGGTCACCTTTTTCATGTGTTCTCCTTGTATTCTCTTATGTGACAGTCTTCAAAATAAGCCTTATATATGTCTAGGGTTATGAGAAAAGAAACCCTACACAAATACATAAGCATGGGTCGAAAATCAGATCTAGAAATTTGAATTTCGTAATTCTCGATAGATAGCTATCTGTTAACAGCTGTTGACACCTCGATAGATATCTATCTGTTGGTAGCTGTTGAGACTCATTAAACCTCAATAGATAGCTATCTGTCGGCAGCTATCAAGCTATCTATCCAGCTTTAATGAACAGCTTCTCTTTACTTGTTTCTTGGTCCAATCTTCATGGCTTTTAATACTAGACTTGAACAACATGTTTCTTGAAGTACTAAACCCATCCTATATCTATCCAATTATAAGTGAAGTGCATTTTGTCAAAGGATTAGCCAATTACATAAAATATGTCCTCAAAAATTCTGACACTGTCATACAGTACTTTGCATAAAAGAGCCTCTCAGTGCACCTCATTTCTATATTTTTATGTCAACCAAAAAAAAAAAAGAGAAAAAAAAAATATATATATATATATATATATGTTAAAAGGTAGATCGAAAACTCGAAAGGGCGGTTTATGCAAAAGACAAGGAGTGTGAAGGAGCCTGCTAGATTGAAAACCCGAAAAGGTGGTCTAGGCAAAAATTAAGGCAATCAAAAGTCAGTTGAAGTACACAATGACCTAATCCTTCCTAATGGAGGTACATAGTCAACCATCTTGGTTTGGTCACAACTTAAAAGAAAAATCAGTCATTTGAATCCCCTCAGATATATGATCAAGATCAGAAGATTAGATGGATGCAATGTCCAAGACAAGATATGAAGACACTTCTAAGATCGATCTCTGTCTACAATACTGCCACAACTTCGTGGTCTGCTCAAGATGTTCTGACTCATACCAATAGGAAATGAACCTCAATGGGAAAAGGAAAATATTTGTCTTGAACAGGATGTATCCTTGGAAAAATAAGATATTGATATGCATGGATTTTACATTTATTTGAATAATCTTGCATTTTTAAAGCATTTGCCTGCATATTCATTAACATGCGTGTATTGTTCAGTTTCTTTTGTGCATTCTGATACCAAACACATGAAATCTCATCTCATAAATATATCCTGAATATCATCATAAGCATCTCTCTCCACATCTCTTAGTTTCTATGCATCCCTAACCAACTAGACTATGCTTTAAGAACTCGAACAAAAAAAGGAAGGCCTTATGCAATTGCCTAGCAATTTATGAAGGACCTTTCCATACATGGTGGGATACTAACTACATAACTCATATGCAGAAACAAAATAAGCAGAAAAGAACACCAGCAAGTCTAACATGGCTTAAGCAATCAGACACGGCCTGACACAGCCTCCCAAAACCAAAACGGAGAATCGGGTCATCATAAGCATGAGTGTGAAATAACCCGGCTACATCAAAGCATAGGTCCCTAGTAACCTCTCAGAGTTTGTCATGTGAATGTTGAAGACAAACAAGCTCCCTCTTCATCACGGAATCAGAAGTATGCCCCTGTCTCTCGGTCTCCAACAAGGCTTGCAAGGTGCCGACCTCTGCAATAGTAACTTTCAAAGCCTCCTCCCTCTCAGCCGGCTCAGTCTGAAGGCCGTGGAAGGCCAACTGTGGCTCATTGTCTTGTCACCCATACTCCATGCTCAAAGTGGAATGAATGTAGGCCTTTGCTTGTATTAGCTCTAATGCTAAGCCATCAGCCCTATTACTAGTCTCAGCCCTGTCAGCCTCTGGCGATGAGAGTTTATCCTTTAGAGCTTTTGATAGAACCATAATCTTTGGACATTGGCTTTAGGCGTTGGCCTTTGGGGCTTTCCTTTTGAAAAAGGCTTCTACTATATCCTAGTCGACCATTTTCAAATGGGCAAAAATTCCTTTTTCCAAAAATCCTTTTTCATAAAGGTGGCTTTGGAGTATTTTCACATGGGGTTTTACTGATTTCCTCATATGCTTTACCGCTTTCCTTCGCATGCAACATAAGGTAGCAAAATTTAATTTTCACTACACATTTATCCACTTTCCGTATATATAGCTACTGTGCTTTGAAAAAGTATTTCCCCTTCATTGAGGATTACATGATATATACACCCTTTTGAGCCGAACCCGAGCGTCACATTGCTAGCATAGTCTTTTCTCTTTTGTGGATTTTGTCACCCCATCTATAGATGTATGGGCCGAAACATCAGGAGCGTTACCTAAATTAGATTTGGGGCTGATGTTGTAGGCAATCTTGGGTCCATGGGTGGACAGGAATTGCTAAAAAGGCCCCATCAATCCTTCCTGCCCTATAACTTCCATGAAGGGAGGGGTATGGCAATTGAGTACTCTAGGACAGGAACCACCTACCAATTAAGCCTTTGCATACAGTTGGCCTAGTTATGTCAAACCCATGAGGACTAGATCAAGCCCATAGCTTATCAGGACTAGGTGAAACCTAAAGAATGAACACCCAAGCCTAGGAAAGGATACCCTTATAGGGCTAGAGGTCAGGGGAAAGTGTCTTGTAACAAATGCGCCCTTTTTTGCTTGTGCCAAAGAAATCTTGATCTACTCCAGGTTCCTTCTATCTTGCTTGCATAGCATCCATGATTAAACCCCCTAGGAAAAGCAACCCGTTGCTTGTACATGCTAGACCATACCCTATCCCTAAGGGTTTACAACCCTACAAGGGCACTCATGCATACACTGATAGGTTCCGTCACCTAATTGTGCAAAGATAAAATTTGTGGCAAGTAACCGAAAGTTTCCCCAAGAAGTCCACATTGTCAAAAGCCAAGTTCTTTCTCGTAGTTGCACTTATTGTAAAAGGCCCAGTGTTGGAGTTGATGAACCCAGTGTTGTATAAAAACAAGTCTTGTACAAACATGTAACCAAAGAATTGGTCCTTCCCACATTTTTAAGCATATCATGAAAGTTTCGGTTACTTGCCAATCTTGTGCATTAATCTTGCATCATAGTAGAAACTCACCATGATAAATACCTGATCAAGGGTACAAAGCCAAATTTTTCTGAAAATGGTAGGTGCATGTTAAATAGCAAGGACATAAACTAACTTGATTTTGGTGTTGTGTTTCCACTTTGTTAAACGCACCCCATTTCTTTCACTTCCTGCTTTCTCAGGATCAAAAGATTGCTAAAAGGAAATAGGCTAAGCTACCACCACATCGTGATCCCATCATCACTAGGTCTCATGCAAGAAAGATGTCTACTGGTGGTATTTCTCCCCTTGAGGAAACTGTGTTAGGAAGTTGCTCTTTCGAAGGAGAAAATGGCTGAAATGATGCATATGATGCAACAATTGGTCGTAAGAGGTGAACTAAACTCTTCTCTTCATAGTCAAGGTTGTCCTTAAATTGAGAATGAAAATCAGCCTCCGCTAATACAGGAACAAGGCCACCATGTACCGTCCTAGGGCAATGACCAGGAAAAATATCCTTCTAAGGACAAGAACCCCGAATCTGGGTATGGCCAAGTCAAGAGCTAGGTGGAAACTCTAGTTGAGAAGCTTCTTATCATAGAGGGCTTTAATGTCCCTTGAATCATTGGTCTACACTGTTTGACCAACTTCACTTAAGTCATTATGCCTCCCAAGTTCAAGGCACCAGAGTTCATCAAGTATGATGGTACAGGAGACATCTACACACACTTGCACATGTTTTGTAGGAAAATGGCTCCTTATAGGTATAATCACCCCCTACATTGATAGATTTTTCCTGATAATTTGACTGGCCCTGCAGCCATATGGTATGCAAGATTGGAAAGACCTCAGTTGGAGAGAAGTGGCCAACTCTTTCTTAGAGTACTTTCGGTTCAACATCGAGATAGCTCCCGGTCGCACCATTCTTCAGAGGATAGAAAAGAAAGGTAGGGAATCCTTCTGTGAGTATGCCTAGAGGTGGCGTGAGCTAGCTGCAAAGGTACAACCTCCCATGATGGGAAATGAGATGATAAAGTGGTTCATTGATAACCTCAAGCCTCCTTATTACGAGAAGATGATCAGCACCCAAGCCACTCATTTTGCTAGCCTCATCCCTATCGAGGAGCACATTGACAAGGGTATTAAGAGCAAGAAGATTATGGATGTTATGTCTCTGAGTTCCACGGTTGAACAATAAGTCAAGAGAATGGCTGGTCATAAGACTAAGGAAATCGATGTTCATATGGTTGACAATGACTCAGAAAGGCCTAGGGTTGTTGCTCTCGCTTACACTACCCTAACTCTTAGGCCTTATCAACAACAGAATCATTCTACTTAAGCCCCTAACAGAGCCTTAATCAGAGAGGAAGGCCAAATCTACTGCGTCCCCCTAGGAGGGAAAATCGGAAGTACACTTTGTTACCCATGCCTATGGTAGATCTCTATGCTTACCTATTGGAAAGGAAGTTAGTGACCCCATTGTTTCAGAGGCTCAAAGAAGGTCCTTTCCCATCGAGATTTGATCTGTCCAAGAAGTACGAACATCATTTTAGGGCTGAAGGGCATACTCTAGAAAGATGCTTCCAGTTGAGAGATCGTGTCTAAGATCTCATAGACAACAAGCTGATACAGTTCGATAATGCAGCCGCTCCAAACATCATCGCAAACCCTTTACCTCCCTATCAGGAAGGGAATGTGAACTCCATCATCACGGTGGAAGAAAGGGTTTTGGATTTCTCCTCACCATTATTCCCATGGACAACTATGCTTTGAGCTTTGGTCCAAGAGAGCCACCTCGATCTCAAAGGTATGGGAACCCCAGGATTTGATTAGGGAATCTACTAATTCTGCGATAGTGAAGACAGTCATGCCCTATTTGATTGTAAAGTGTTCTGAGCACAAGTGCAGAGTTTAGTTGAACACGGTATCATTTGGGTTGAAAGGGAAATTGTACAAAGAGGTGACTGTATGGCAACCAACTTATGTCCTCTAGCTTCCCAGTCAGGAGCCAGCTACAATGTTATATCATTTGGGTCAAAGAAGGAGTGGGACGAATATTTTCTAAAACACCTTGGCCAGATTGCTCTAGCACCATCCTCTTCAGTGGTCATTGAGGAAATCATAGAATCACCTGTGGATTCACAGTCATAAAATTCAAGGAAAGGGTAAGTCTCACTAGCCATCGAGGGATTCACTCCTTTAGTTCTTGCCTTACCTACAGTCACAAGGCCAACCTCATCATCAGTTTAGCAAGGAACCGTTGTTGCTCCCACTATCCAAGGTTTTAATCCTCTTATTTTGCTAAAGCTTGCCTCAAGAATCTCAAAGGTATTCGTCTTAAAGGCCCTTGAAGCCATGCTGCCAAGTCTGGTGGTCATTAATCAGAAGACGTTCTCTATAATGCCAAATTTGCAAACTTAGAAGGGTGTTATCATTTGCATGCCAAAGCTATTCTCTTATGAAGATAGTCATCGTGTCCCTTGGAAATATGATGTTTCCTTAATCTCCACTTGAACCAAAAAAGAGAAGGTCTGTTCCAATATCTCTTCAGGTCTATTTGGACTCACTGGCAGTAGCCGTTGCTATACTCTTGAGGACCTAGAAAAGAGAAGGAAAGAGACGGGTAAGGGTACCACTAAACTTGTTAGGAACAGAGTCACAACCGAAGAAGCAAAGGATTTCTTAAAAGTTATTAAAAACTCAGAGTACAGTGTGATTCAATAGCTAAACAAGATGCCAGCTCAGATCTCCATTTTGGTGTTATTGCTATCCTCTGAGGTCCACCACTATGCTCTCTTGAAAGTCTCGAAAGAGACACATGTTCCTACGAGTGCCTTTAAAGGCATAGTCTCAATAGTGTTTGCCACCAACCAGATTTCCTTTACGAGTGATGAACTACCACCAGAAGGTAGAGACCACACTTTACCCATGCGCATTATAATAAAGTGTGAGGATATGATCGTCGCCAAAGTACTAATTGACAATGGGCCAGCCCTGAATGTTTGCCTGATGTCCACTTTGGATCATTTGAATGTGGATGCCTCTCTTATCCGCCCTACCACCACGATCATTAGAGCTTTTGATGGCACAAGGAGGTGCAAGGCGAGATCAAGCTAGCCATTGGAGTTGGCCCTATGTTCTTCACAATCAACTTCCAGGTTATCAAGGTGGATTCCCTTTATAATATGCTCCTAGGGAGGCCATGGCTACACACCATGGGCGCGGTTGCTTCTATCCTTCATCGAAGACTCAAGTTCCCATCTAATGATTTGATGGTCACTATTATGGCTGAGGAACCCCTTACTTTCTTCAAGGAGACCTCTGTCCCCTATATTGGTGCTAATGCCTTTTTAGAGGTGACTTTTCACAGTTTCGAGCTAGTCTCCATGATTTCTAAAGCTTTAGAACTTGAGTCTACATGGCCTTCCACTATTTTAATGGCCACCAAGGAAATGCTCAAATTTGGCTATCAGTTGGGCCAAGGCCTCGGTGTTGCAAGACATGGGAAAGCTTCTTTGATCGAACTTCCAAACAACAAAGAAGGTTTGACCCCTCTGATGAAGAAATTTTTCAGGATTCCAGATGAAAGAAAAGGAAGTGGATTGGCCAAGGGATGTGCATTCCCCACATTAGGGTCACTTTTTTTACTCTAGCCGAGATAATCAAATCAAAAGCAACGTAGGAATCATGTGAGGAAGAATCAGATCTGGCTTGTCTCATTTGCCTTTGTCCAGAGGAATTCTTAGTGAATGCCATCATATCCCGGGGGATGATTTGACTGCTACTATCAGGCCTTATGTGCTAGGTGAGACAGTAGGTCATTGGACCGTCAAGCCCTACTTTGTGGTTACATTGGCTGAGTAAGGAGTATTCCATTATCGTGTAATTGGGTCCTTCAATTGCCTGAAAGAGTTGAAATAGCATATCTAGTTTGTTTTGCATGTTTATTTTCTGTTTCATGCATTCCTTGTTTGTATTTTCCAGTTCATTTACCAAAAAATATGTTTCCTTTTTGTCATTGTCAAACATGAACTTTGTTATCCCTCTATCTACAATCCACTAATGAAATTATCTAGCGTATTATTTAGGAAATCCTTGCATTTATCTCTTTATTTACTTTCTTATGATTATGTGTGTACAAATTGTCTTATGGTTCCTTGTATATGTGCTGTTTTATAGGATCTATTCTAAGTCCCAAGCAGGTACATTGTCTTGTTGCTGTAATAAGGATATTGATGACATGAATAAGACAATAGAGTTGGAACATGACATCGAAGGATTAGAGGAAATTCTGAGTATGTCTCGTGATATTTTGGAAGCTCTAAATAGGAAGAGCAAAGGGTCCAAGCCTAACATAGAAGAGACAGCAATGGTTAAGCTTGCTGACGAAGGCGAGAATGAAAAACCCGTCAAAATTGAGGTAAACTTTCCTAAAGACATAAAGCCCGAACTTATAGTGCTACTCAAAGAGTTCAAAGAGATCTTTTCTTGGTCCTACCAAGATATGCTAGGGTTAGATATCGAGATTATCATACAAAATTCCAGTTAAGCTTGAGTGCCCTCCAATGTGACAAGCCCTTCGAAGAATGAAATATGAGATCATTTTGAAGATCAAGGAGGAAGTAGAAAAGCAATTGAAAGTCAGTTTCCTTTTCACAATAGCCTACTCAGGCTAGGTTGCCAACATTGTTCTCGTGCCTAAGAAAGATGGGAACGTACACATGTGCATTAACTACAGGGATTTAAACCGAGCTAGCCCCAAGGATAATTTCCCATTGCCACACATCAATACCCTGGTCGATAATACCGCTACCAATAGGTTTTTCTCCTTCATGGATAGTTTCTTAGGCTACAATCAGATCAAAATGGCCAGGGAAGACAAAACCAAGATAGCATTCACCATTATTGGGGAACTTATGCATCTAATGTCATGCCATTCGACCTAAAGAACACCGATGCCATGGTAACCTTGTTCCATGATATGATGCATAAAGAAATTGAAGTCTACGTAGATGACATGATTGCCAAATCTCGCATTGCCAGGGATCATTTGGTGGATTTAAGAAAGCTATTCAAGCGCCTTATCAAGTACAGATTGAGACTAAACCTTAACAAGTGCATCTTCAAAGCTAGTTTGGGGAAACTGCTTGGCTTCATAGTCAGCCAAAGTGGAATTAAAGTGAACCTAGCTGAAGTCCAAGCCATCCGAGATATGCCGACACCGCAAACCAAGAAATAGATTCGCAGCTTCTTAGGCAAGGTCAATTACATAGCTTGCTTCGTAGTGTAGTTGATTGCCACATGTGATCCGTTTTCCATGCTCTTGAAGAAAGACACCAAGATAGAATGGACAGATGAGTGCCAAGTGGCATTTGACAAGATAAAGCAATATCTATTGAACCCTCTTGTTTTGGTTCCCTTGAAACTGAGATATCCATTGATCCTTTACCTAGCGGTACAAGAAACCTCCATGGGTTGCATGTTAGGCCAATTGGCTGAACCCGACTAGAAAGAAAGGGTAATTTACTACCTAAGCAAGAAGTTCACCTGCTGTGAGATCAACTACATCGCCATTGAGAAGACATGTTGCACCCTAGTATGGGCATCACGCAAGTTATGGCAGTATATGCTCTACTTCACGACACAGCTCATTTCCCACATGGATCCCATTAAGTATCTCTCTGAAAAGCCAACTCTTACAGGGAAGATCTCCTATTGGCGAATGTTACTCTCCGAGTTTGACATTGTGTTTGTAACAAGAAAGGCCATCAAGGGCCAAGCCATAGTCGATTACCTAGTGAATCAGCCGCTAAATGATCCAAAATTTTCAAAAGCCCTCTTCCCTAACGAGGATGTCATGGCACTAGAGCCAGAACCATATTGTGTGGAACTGTGGCGTTGGAAGCTTTATTTTGAAAGATTCACCAATTTTACCAGAAATGGAGTAGGAGTACTCTTAGTTTCCCCCAAGGGCCAGCAAATCATTGTTTCAGTCAAGCTGAATTTTGGTTGCATCAACAACGTCACAGAATACGAAGCGTGCATAATAGGCCTGCAAGTGGCCCTAGAGTTTGGCGCCTACAACTTGAGCGTCTTTGTAGATTCCCTATTGATCATCTCCCAAATCGAAGGAAAATGGCTAGCCTGAGACACTAAGTTGATTCTGTATCAAAAATGTGTTAGCCACTTGATTTTAAAGTTCCGAAACATCATATTTTCCTATTTGCCCTGAGCACACAACCAATTTGCAGATGCCCTGGCTACCTTAGCTAGCATGGTTAAGTTATCAGAAAGAGATGATGTGTAGCAATTGCACATAGAAGTCCAAAGCATTCCAGCCTATTGCATGAACATCGAAGAATGCATGAGTGTCAAAGTCGAAGCCAATGGAAAGCTATGGTACCATGATATCAAGGCCTATATCAAGAATGATGAATACCCGCCTGGTGCCATGGACAGTGAAAGGAAGTTCATCCGGTGCATGGCTTGCCAATTTTTCCTGAGTGGAGAAGTATTGTACAAAAGGAACCACAATTCTACCTTGCTCCGATGCGTAGATGCCTCTAAGGCTAATCATATGATGGAAGAGATGCATAAAGGCCTACTTGGAGCTCATGCCCGTGGACCCCTATTGGCCTACAAGATCATGAGAGTCGGATACTACTAGCTCACCATGGAGAATGATTGCATTAAACACATGAGGACATGCCACCAATGCCAAGCCTATCAAGACAGGAAGAATGCTCCTCTTCAGCCATTACACTCTTTAGCAGCACTATGGCCTTTCTCAGCCTGAGGTATGGATGTCATCGGACCATTCTGATGGCTTTAGACGGTCATGAGTACATTTTGGTAGCCATTGATTATTTCACAAAGTGGGTGGAAGCCACTTCGTAAAAAAGCATCACTCAATTAGTGGTAGACCGGTTCTTGAAACACAACATTATTTATCGCTACGACGTGCCAAGAGAGCTCATTATAGATAATAGGAAAAAACTAAACGGGAAAATGATCCAGTAACTCTGCTAACAATTCAAGATCGAGCATAGAAATTTAGTTCTTTATAGCCCTCAGATGAATGGTGCGGTGGAAGCTGCTAACAAGAACATAAAGAAAATCTTGGTGAAGATGATAGACACATACAAGGATTGGCATGAGTACGTGCCATTTGCTCTGTGTGCATATTGCACTTCTATTCATATGTCCATGGGTGTGACCTCATATTCACTGGTGTATGGCATGGAGGCAGTCCTCCCCACCGAGGTAGAGATCTCGTCTCTCAAGATTTTATCCTAGATAGACTTGTTAAAAGCTAAATGGGCTAGTTCCTAATATGAACAACTGAACATGATAAATGAGAAGCACATGACCGCAATGTGCAATGGACAATTGTACCAACGTCATGCCGAGCGAGCATTCAACAAGAAAGTTAGACGCAGAGTCTTTGAAGAAGGTGACATAGTCTTGAAGAAGCGAAACCAAGCCCTGCCTGATCACAGACAAAAGTTTTCCCTAACCTACGAGGGCCCGTACGTGGTAAAGAAGGCATTTTCTGGTGGAGGCTTGATTCTAGCCGACATGGACGAGCATGACTTCAATATGCCCACCAATTTTGATTCCTTCATACAGTACTTTGCATAAAGGAGCCTTGTAGTGTGCCTCATTTTTATGTCCAAAAAAAAAAAAAAAAAAGAGAAAAGAAAAAAAAATCAAAGAAAATATGTAAAAAGGTATATTGAAAACCTGAAAAGGCAGTCTATGCAAAAGGAGAGCCAAAAGAAATAATGCATCAAAAAATGCAAAGGTAGATTGAAAACCTAAAAGGGTGATCTATGCAAAAGGAGAGTAAAAGAAAGAGCATGAGAGAGCCTGCTAAATTAAAAACCCAAAAGGGTGGTCTAGGAAAAAATTAAGGCAATCAAAAAGTCAGTTGAACTACGTGATGACTTGATCCTTCCTCGTGAAGGTACGTAGGCAACCATCTTGATTCGGTTACATCTTAAAAGAAAAATTGGTTAGTTGCACCCGCTTGAATTTCTACTAAAGACCAGAAGATTAAAGGGATCCAACATCCAAGTTAAGATATAAAGACACCTTCAAGATTGCTCTCTGTCTACTATATTGCCACGGCCTAGTGGTTTGCTTACGATGTTCTGACTTATGTCAATAGGAAATGTACCTCGATGGGAAAAGGAAAAGATCCATCTAGAACAAGATATATCCTTGGAAAAATAAGATATTGATACGCAAGAATTTTACATTTATTACTTATTTGTATAATCTTGCATTTTCAAAGCATTTGCCTGTATATTCATTAACATGCCTGTATAATGCCATTTTGTTCTTTTATACATTCTGGTATCAAAACATGAAATCTCATTTCATAAATATATATTTTTTAGATATCAACATAAGCATCTCTCTACACCACCGCTCAATTTCTAAGCATGCCTAATAGACTAGACTTTGCTTTAAGAACTCAAAACAAAAGTGGAAGGCCTTAAGCAATTGCCTAGCAATTTACGAAGGACCTTTCCATACATGGTGGAATACTAACTACATAGCTCATATGCAGAAATAATGTAAATAGAAAAGAATATAAGCAAATCAAACATGGCTTAGATGATCGGATACGGCCCCGCACAACCTTTTAAAATCATTGTGAAGAATCAAGTCAGCCTGAGCATGAGTGTGAAGCAGTCCGACTCCATCGAAGTCTAGATCCCTGGCTACCTCTCTAAGTCTATCGTGCGAGTGCTGACAAATTAACTCCCGCTTCATCGTGGGATTAGAAGTAGAAACTCTACCTTTCTATCTCTAGCAAAGCCTGCAAGATGCTCACCTCTACAATAGTGACTCTCAGGGTGTCCTCTCTCTCAGCCAGCTAAGTCTGAAGGCGACAAAAAGCTCGCTATGGCTCACTAGGCTCATCGGCCTTTTGCCCGTACTCTACGCTCAGAGTGGAATGAATATAAAACTTCACCTGCAATAGCTCCAGTGCTAAATCATCAGCTTGGCTACTAGCCGCGACCCTACTAGCCTCCAATGTGGCTCTCTCCTCATCCCAAGTGTGATATAGAGCAGCAAATCTCTAAGTAAGGGCCGCAAGCTCCTCCTCCAAACCCGCAACCCAGGATCTCAATTGGGCACACCTTGCCTCTGTGCCTGGAGGGGCTAGCCCCCTCCAATCAAGCTCTGCCATAAGAGCCACAAGCTTACTCTCCTACACACTACTCATCTCCTCGATGTCCTCCAAAAGTGTATTAGCTATCTCCTTGCAACAGTCTCTATCCTTAACAGCCCCTCAGACATAAACCTACACACATTTTGACACCTCCCCCCTTATTTGGCATGTTTTTTTTTATCACTTTGGAGCAATGATTCCCTTATATAAGCACTTGCCATAGTGTACAGTCAGCCTAATAGTGAACTGGATTGCCAGACGCATTCGAGACTGCACAAATCCTACACTGGGGTAATTTATCTTTATGCGTCTTATTCAGCACCTCCAAATGTCTTAAACCTCATTTTCAAAGCTCGATTCACTTGGATCAAGGGTCGATTCAGCCTCGGTAGTCAGAATTTGCAATAGAAAAATGTGGGAGCCCGTCCTTAGCCATCCAACAGCTTCTTTAGCTTATTTGGAGGACAAAGGGAGTCGTTTCTCATGATATTTCCTCAAGAAGCCCATCCTTGGATTTTTAGCCTGCTCGGGTAATAACAAGAGTGACTAGAGCATACCACTTCATGGCATGTTTAAGGAAATCTTGTTCAGAGTGTCTACATTCGTTATCAGCATTTTGGTATGGTCTACAAAGTCGAGGCCACTTTTAGCCAGTCTATAAGCTTAGAACCTGCAAAACCCTAAACTGGGGCAATTTATTTTAGGCGGTTCTCTTCCCCTTTGTCCAATGCACAAGAATGGGTCCATCCCACCGAGGATATGTCTCTCATGTTGAGAATCGCATGAAACCCTAAACTGAGGCAGTGTATTTCACACAATCTCTCCATTGTCTCTCCCTCTAGCGAGACTATCATTGTTTAAAAGCTACTGAAAAACCTTTGAAATTGCAGTGCAATACAAATGAGTGTGATACAAGCGGGCTTAAAACCACCATCCGCGATGAAAATACGATAGTGGATGCATACATTAGCGGCCCTCTCAAAGGCTATTTTCTAGAGGCATTGCTTCACACATACAGCAACAGTCCTTTTAAAGGAAATTTCTAGAATCATACCTCAGCCCTCTCAAAGGCATTTTTTCCAAAGTCGTACATGTAAGTCCTAACCAAAGGCATTGTTTGACATACACAACAGCAACCCGCTCAAAGGCGATTTTTCTATTATTGTACATGTAAGTCCTAATCAGAGGTGTTGTCTTTCATACACAATTTAGCCCTCTTAAAGGCCCTTTTCTTAAAGGTCACATATCAACAGCATTCTCAAAGGCGATTTTCTTAAGTTATGAATGTAAGTCCTACCTAGAGGCATTGTTTCTTGCATACATCAGTAGCCCTTTTAAAGGCGACATCCTGAATTGTACATGTAAGTCCTACCTAAAGGCATTGTTTCTTGCATACATCAACAACCCTTCTAAAGGCGACATCCATAATTATGCATGTAAGTCCTGTTAGGATTAATGCCCTTAAATCCTATTGTATGATGCTATGTATGACGTTATGTATGACTTAATGTTGTATTTAATAAAGTTGTTTTATTATTATCTAAAATAATGGTAACATAAATATTTGGACATTATCATATAGTCCATGAGATTCATAGTATGTGATTTATGTGATTTAGTCATAGAAGATATAAATCACAAGTTCTTTGTAAACTCAGAATTTTAGTTTGTAGTTAGTGATGAAATTGGACACTTCATCTGCAAAGACTATAACATATCAACTAAGATGATTTGTCTTGATCATGAAAGTGGAGACTTTTAGTTGGTATGTTGATATGTTTTAAGAGTTAAGACATATTAAACTGGACCGCTGTGAGATTTATTATTCTTCAACGACTCTCAAATAATAACTCTCACGACTTTTATTTACATGAACTCTTAATCCTGAGAGAATAATGGACCTGATCATGAAGTGTAGGTTACTTTGATATATCAGAAGTGAGATCTAAAGTCACAATCAAAACCTCAGTATGTTGGGCAGCCACATTTAGTGTTGATGGAACATATATTCTCAAGATGGAATTTATAATCTCTTAACGGAGATAAAAAAATATTCCGTTGAGATAAGTTTAATGGGTTTGGTTATTCAGAGTATTAGGCCTAAACAATTTAATAAGGATCTACTAAAGTATATATTTATGAAATTGGATTTCATAAATATATGATGAATAACTTAAAGGATTAAACTAGGTACTCAAGGATTAAGATGTAATAATCTTCAAAGTGACAATCTACATTCTTGACATTGTATTACTATGAATATTTTATGAAGGAGTTGCATGTATAATAAAGTCTTGGGATATAATTTATTACTAAGGCCTAGAGTGCAATTATATTTATATAATAGTATTAAATATAATTAATGGTAACTTTGGAATTGTCAAGAGTTTACAGAAAAGCCCAAGGCCCATTGGAGCTAGAGTCTTATTTGTTCCTTTTTGGTTTCACTCCAAGCCACATACTAAAGCCCAATTGGAAAGGCCCAAAGGCTAGCCCAATTTGATAATTAGTTATAAAGAGAGAAACATACAAAATTTGGTAAGAGAATGAAATGGTTTGTATGTGAGTGTTGGACACTCTCTAATTCTCCCTTGAACACATTCATAGAAACTGATTGAGAGACCACACTTCTTGGGCATAAGTGGAGTGAAGATTAAAAGTGTTCTCAAGTACTTCTAATCTTTGGTTTTGAATTTCACCGCACGAAGGTACACTTTCTTGTTCTTGTATTATGAAATTTACATAATACATGTTATTAATTGCAAATGAAGTAGATCCGTTAATTTTCCACTACGTATGTTTTGTATGCAATACAAACATGTATTTTTCCAACAAGTCCTACTTAGAGGCATTGTTTCTTGCATACATGCGTAACCCTCTCAAGGCGACATCTAGAATTGTACATGTAAGTCCTACCCAGAGGCATTGTTTCTTACATACATCAGTAGCCCTCTCAAAGGAGATTTATCTAAAGTTATCCATGTAAGTCCTAATCAAAGTCATTGTCTTTCATGCACATCAGCGGCCCTCTTAAAGGCCATTTTCCTAAATTCATACATCAGCAGCCTTCTCAAAGGTAATTTCCTAGAGTTATACATGCAAGTCCTAATCAGAGGCATTGTTTTACACTCACATTGGTAGCCCTCTCAAAGGCATTTTTCCAGAGTCATGCATCCTTTCCAAAGGCAATTATTCCAGATTTATACATGTAAGTCCTATTAAAGGCGTTGTCTTTCACATGCATCAGCGGACCTCTTAAAGGCCCTTTTCCTAAAGTCATACATTGGCAGCCCTTTCAAAGGCATTTTCTTGAAATCATACATATAAGTCCTAACAAAAGGTATTGTTCCATACATACACCATGAAGCAAGGAGATAGTACCATACATCAAGGCGCACTATGGGGCAATACAATACACACATATCCTTGTTGGAAAATCTGGTTTTATATCTCATACAAAACACACAACGAAAGTAACAAACACGGATCTACTTCAATCATGAAAGATAACATGTAACCTTGAATTCTAGAATAAAGAATAGAAAGCGTACCTTGGTGCGATGAAATTCAAAACCAAATTTGAGAATACTTGGGAAAACTTTTAATCTTCACTCCAATCCCACTTGATGCCCAAGAAGTGTGGTCTCTAAATTAGTTTCCAAAGAGAGAATAAAAAAGTGTCTAACACTCACATACATCATTGCATTCCTTATGTGATCTAAATGAAAACCACACACATTTAATTAATAATTCTGTATGTTTCTCTCTTTATATATAACTATTATCTAATTGGGCTAGCCTTTTGGGCCATTCCAATTGGGCTCTAATATGTGGCTTGGAGTGAGACCAAAAGGGACCAATAAGACACTAGCTCCAATGGGCCTTGGGTTTTTCTGTCAACTCTTTACAAGTCCAAAGTTATAATTAACTATATTTAATACCACTATATAAATATAATTGCACTCTGGGCCTTATCTATAAATTATATCCCAAGACTTTATTATACATGCAACCCCTCATTAAAATATTCGTAGTAATATAAAGTCATGAATATAGACTATCACTTCGAAGATTATTACATCTTAATCCTTGAGTACCCAGTTTAATCCTTTATGTTATTTATCATATATTTATGAAATCCAATTTCATAAATATATACTTTAGTAATTCCTTACTAAAGTGGTTGGGCCTAATACTCTAAATAACCAAACCCATTAAACTTATCTCAAGGGAATATTTTATATCTCCGTTAAGAGATTATTAATTCCATCTTGAGAATATATGTTCCATCAACACTAAATGCAGTTGCCCAACATACTGAGATTTTGACCAAAACTTATAGATCTCACTCTTGATATATCAAAGCAACCTACATCTCATGATCAGGTCCATTAGTCTCTCAAGATTTAGAGTTGATGTAAATAGAAGTCGTGAGATTTATTATTCATTTGACAGTCGTTAGTAGAATAATAAATCTCACAGTAGTCCAGTTCAATATGTCTTAACTCTTAAAACATATCAACATATCAACTAGAAGTCTCCACTTCCATGATCAAGACAAACCATTTTAGTTGATATGTTATAGTATTCACAGATAAAATGCCCAATTTCATCGCCGACTATGAACTAAAATTCTGAGTTTACAAAGAACTTGTGATTTATATCTTTTGTGACTAAATCACATACTATGCATCTCATGAACTAAGATAATGTCCCATTAGTTCATTTATATATAGTCTCATATAATTAAACTATTTAATTATTTATGACATGCCAATAAATTAGATTTTAGGGCATAAACCCTAACAATCTCCCACTTGCCCTCAAAGACAATTTATTATATATCCGACACTTATCTCCCTTTAAAGTAATTCATAGTCACTCTAAGGCAAGGATTGGAAACAAGTTTCAGCCAGATTTATTGCATAAATTACCTTTCTACTATTACTTTTCACGTACTCATATTTCTCTAATGAGATAATACTTACGCTTCATGTGTATCTTCACCACCTAGGATGAACACATATCTTGAAGTCCAACTTCATGAATCACAATCAAACTACAAGTTAGTATTTGTACATCCAATAACCATCAAAACCTCACTTTGGTGGACAAGCATATAATCCCTCATTCTCCTAAGATATTTGTGTATATGCTTTACTCCCACTAAATTAAGTGATCTTTGATTCAATTGATATTTGCTTACTACACCCACCGCAAAATAGATATTTAGCCTAGTATATAGCATAGCATAAAGACTCCTTTTGATCTAGTATAAGGAACCGTCTTAATATGCTCTTCCTTTTATATGTCTTAGGACTATAGTCCTATATAAAGGAACTTTAAACTTAAAAGAAAAGAATCCTTTCTTAAAGTAATACATGCTATACTTGGCTAGAATCTAATCTATTTAAGCAGTTTGAGATAGACCCAACATCCTAATTTCTGATTTTTTTTACAAAGTTATAGTTCTTAGGATGTGACTAGTCTTTCCCAAGTACTTTATATCAAATTGGACTAGACAACAAAAAAATTTCATTGATGACAATAACACTACATCATTCTAAATGATTAGAATGTCATCAACATACATAAAGAAATTTATTATTCTATATAACTTTTACACACATAAGGCCTACTTGATCAAAATCAAACAATTTGATTGCTTGATCAAAGATGATATTTTATGACCTAGATGCTTGCTTTAGTCCATAAATGGACTTTAAGCAACTTGCATACTAAACACTACTAGTTCTTTGCTATGAACAAGTCTAGTTACATCATATAGATGTTTTCCTCAAGATTGCTACTAAAAGAAGCTTTCTTGATATTCATTGTCATATTTCATCTAAATGAAATAAAATGAATAAGAGAAACTAGATAGAGTCAAACTTGACTATTGGTGAAAAAATCTTTTCATAGTTGAATTATTTCTTTCTGAATAGATCTTTTCACCACTAGTCTTGACTTTGAAGATTTGCACCTTCAAATTTATCAATCTCATTTACTTGTTGACCTATTTGAAAACAATAGGCTTAATGCCATTGGGCTCCTCTACAAGTTCTAGACTTTAAATAGAATCTAATTCTATTCACATAACTTTGATCCTGTAATCCATATTCATATCATCTATTGCCTTTACGTAGGACCGAGGATCAAAGTCATATCCTTATGGAATGACTTCAAAATTTTATTCCAAATGTATGAATTTATCTGGTAATCCTCCCACTACGGTATTGTACCAGTGCAATAGTTATCTACAGAATAATGTCTTATGGTGTATCTAATACAACCATCTCATTTCCAAATGTATTTTATAGTTGCCCTTCCACAAATTCTGACATTTTTCTTCTAGAACAATCTACGATTTGTTTAAGATTATTCACATAGTCATCATTAAGAACTTTGTATTTGTACTTTACAAACATCTTGTATTCTTTATGACTACCAAAACAATCTTTTGCAATTCCTTTTGGATACCCAACATAAACATACATTTTTCTACTTTTTGATTTCAACTTATTACACTTCCTTTCTAGCACAAGTACTGGACATCTTTAAAAATGGAAATATCATATACTAGGTTTTCACCCAGTGGGTGATAGCGGCTGTGCCATATGCTCGCATTCTATAGTGGGTAATAGCGGGCCGTGCCATATGCTCGCATTCTATAGTGGGTGATAGCAGTCGTGCCGTATGCTCACATTTTCCAATTAGTGATAGTGGCCATGCCATATGCTCACTTTCTACAGTGGGTGATAGCAACCTTGCCATATGCTCACATTTTCCAATTAGTAATAACGGCCATACCGTATGCTCGATTTCTATAATAGGTGATAGCAGTTATGCCGTATGCTCGCATTCCACAATAGGTAATAACGGTCATGTCGTATGCTCACATCCCATCTTAAGGTAATAGTGTTCATGTCATACGCCTCGCACCATCACAATTATTAAGTTTCCAAAGAAGTCCCGAGTTCCTAATCTACAATGGATAATAGCGGCCGTGCTGTATGTTCACATTCTACAGTGGGTGATAACAGCCGTGTCGTATGCTCTCATTCTATAGTGAGTGATAGCGGCTGTGCCGTGTGCTTGCATTTTCTAGTGGGTGATAATGGTCGTTCGGTATGCTTGCATTTTCCAATGGGTGATAGTAGCTGTGCCATATGCTCACATTCTACAGTGGGTGATAGCAGCCGTGTAGTATGCTCATGTTTTCCAATTAGTGATAGCAACCATGCCATATGCTCGCTTTCTACAATGGGTGATAGTAGTCGTGTCGTATGCTCGCATTCTATAGCAGGTGATAGCGGTCATGCCATATGCTCGCATCCCATCTTGAGGTAATAGTGTCCATGTCATACACCTTGTGCCATCACAATTGTCAAGTTTCCAAAGAAGTCCCGAGTTCCCAATCTACAGTGGATAATAGCGGCCGTGCTATATGTTCACATTCTACAATGGGTGCTAACGACCGTGTCGTATGCTAACGTTCTACAGTGGGTGATAGCGGCCATGTCGTATGCTTGCATTTTCCAGTAGGTGATAGTGGTCATTCTGTGTGCTTGCATTTTCCAGTGGGTGATAGTGGCCGTGCCGTATGCTTGGAAAATCATTTTCCAGTGGGTGATAGTGGTTATTCCGTATGCTTAAATTTTCTAGTGGGTGATAGCAGCTTTGTCGTATGCTCACATTTTCCAATTAGTGATAGCAACCATGCCGTATGCTCGCTTTCTACAATGGGTGATAGTAGTCATGCTGTATGCTCGCATTCTACAGTAGGTGATAGCGATCGTGCCATATGCTCGCATCCCATCTTGAGGTAATAGTGTTCATGTCATACACCTTGCGCAATCACAATTATCAAGTTTCCAAAGAAGTACCGAGTTCCCAATCTATAGTGGATAATAGCGGCCGTGCTATATGTTCACATAATATAGTGGGTGCTAACGACTGTGTCGTATGCTCTCATTCTATAGTGGGTGATAGTGGTCGTGCCGTATGCTTGCATTTTCCAGTGGGTGATAGTGGTCGTTCCATATGCTTGCATTTTCCAGTGGGTGATAGCAGCTGTTCCCTATGCTCACATTTTCCAATTAGTAATAGCGACCATGCTGTATGCTCGCTTTCTATAATGGGTGATAACAGTCGTGCCATATGCTCGCATTCTACAGTAGGTGATAGCGGTCGTGCCGTATGCTCGCATCCCATCTTAAGGTAATAGTGTCTAGGTCATACGCCTTGCCCCATCACAATTATCAAGTTTCCAAAGAAGTCTCGAGTTCCCAATCTACAGTGATAATAGTGGTCGTGCTGTATGTTCACATTCTACAGTGGGTGATAATGGCCGTGTTGTATGCTCTCATTCTATAGTGGGTGATAGCGACTGTACCGTATGCTTGCATTTTCCACTGGGTGATAGTGGTCGTTTTCTTGCATTTTCCAGTGGGTGATAGTGGCCATGCCATATGCTCACATTTTGCGGTAGGTGATAGCAACCTCGTCGTATGCTCACATTTTCCAGTTAGTGATAGTGGCCATGCCGTACGCTCGCTTTCTACAATAGGTGATAGCAGTCGTGCCGTATGCTCGCATTCTACAGTAGGTAATAGCAGTCGTGCGGTATACTCACATCCCATCTTGAGGTAATAATGTCCATGTCATACGACTCATGCCATCACAATTATCAAGTTTCCAAAGAAGTCCCGAGTTCCCAATCTACAGTGGATAATAGCGGCCATACTGTACGTCCACATTCTACAGTGGGTGATAACGGCCGTGTCGTATGCTCTCATTCTATAGTGGGTGATAGCGGCCGTGCCGTATGCTTGCATTTTCCAGTGGGTGATAATGGTCGTTTTGTATGCTTGCATTTTCCAGTGGGTGACAGTGGCCGTGCCATATGCTCACATTCTACAGTGGGTGAGAGCAGCCGTGCCATATGCTCACATTTTCCAATTAGTGATAGCGACCATGCCATATGCTCACCTTCTACAATGGGTGATTGCAGTCGTGCCATATGCTCACATTCTACAGTAGGTGATAGCGGTCGTGTCATATGCTTGCATCCCATCTTGAGGTAATAGTGTCCGTGTCATACGCCTTGCGCCATCACAATTATCAAGTTTCCAAAGAAGTCTTAAGTTCCTAATCTACAGTGGATAATAGCGGTTGTGCTGTATATTCACATTCTACTATGGGTACTAACGGCCATGTCGTATGCTCTCATTCTATAGTGGGAGATTGCGGCTGTGTCGTATGCTTGCGTTCTCCAGTGGGTGATAGTGGTCGCTTCGTATGCTTGCATTTTCAAGTGGGTGATAGTGGCCGTGCCGTATGCTTGCATTTTCCAGTGGGTGATAGTGGTCGTTCCGTATACTTGCATTTTCCAATGGGTGATAGCAGCCGTGCCGTATGCTCACATTTTCCAATTTGTGATAGCGACCATGCCGTATGCTCGCTTTCTACAATGGGTGATAGCAGTCGTGCCGTATGCTCACATCCCATCTTGAGGTAATAGTGTCCATGTCATATGCCTCGCGCCATCACAATTATCAAGTTTCCAAAGAAGTCCCGAGTTCCCAATCTACAGTGGATAATAG